>MU758867.1:10984-29913 GCA_026770625.1 Nicotiana glauca | reverse complement strand
TATACTTTGCTAACTCCTGTAAAATTTGCGGGAGACTGGAGCAACAGTGCTCCAAACTCCAGTATATTATACTGGACAATTATACTTACTGGAACTCCCGTAAAATTTACTGGAGTTCCAGCATAATTATGCTTGAACTCCCGTAAAATTTGCGAGAGTTCCAGCATAGTTATCTTGGAACTCCCGTAAAATTTACTGGAGTTCAAGCATACTTATGCTGGTACTCCCGTAAAATTTGCGGGCGTATTTTTTCGGATTTTGAACAGTGTTTTCACTCAGATTTAAAATGACTAAATTTCGATAACTTTTGAAACTTGGCTATTTTTCAACGACCAGTGATAAATCTGGCTATTTTTGAATTCTCCCGTATATTGTATCACAGTAGAGCTACAAGCCCTCGTACAGAGACTAAGTCTAGTTGTACAAATGCAATTACTGCCTCAGGAAGTGGAAACAGATGCAAATGAGGTAATCACACTTTTAGATACGGATAACACTAAGTACAGTAACCTAATTTGTGATTGCAGGTACCTCCTCAGGATGCTACATGATCTAGTAGTTCGACATGTGTACAGGGGACAAAATGGAGTAGCAAACCAATTTGTGAAGCTAGAAGTAAGATGCAAGATGATGCTATGCTGCAAATTTTTGTTGAACCACGCCTTTTTGTATCAACTCGGCAGCAGACAGATCAAATGGGAACAACAACTCAATGTCTAGTATCTATGCCAGATGCACAAGAAGCTGCCTTTCACAATAGCAAAAAATGTTTTGTTAGTAACTGTGTAGCTACAGAGGCTGTTGACACTACCGTTTTTACAATAGCTAGGACAACAACAGCCTCTACCGGCAACGAGGATCGCCAACGTGTTATCTTTAGGGACGATACCTCGCCAATACCTGATAATGTAACTAGTCCTAGTATATGTACTATAGTGTACGAGCACCAACCCCCTCTACGTAACTTTTAATTTATGCAAGTTATCTTTTATATTCAAAAAAGAAAAAAACTCCTCATATACTATTAGTGTTAAAATATTTACGCATTCAATGAAAGCTTTATACTTATTATTTTTTGAAGAGATTTGAATGTGTAAAATTTACTCCAAATAAAACTCAAGCTCCGGGATACATTGTCCTTTTCCACTAACGAGTGAGAAACTAGTAATTCATAATCATAAATTGGATAAAGACAAATGCATCTACCTTCGGATTTTAGTTTAAATGATTGAAAGAAGACAATAAAAACCCTATTCCAAAAATGCTGATGCCACTACTCGTATGATGAGTAGTCGTTTGCACATAACGAGATGTACCCATCGAGTTGTAGTTGCTTATTCAGTGTACACCTCTGCGTGTACTCAGCAGAATTTATTGACTCATTTCCCATCTTGGAGTTGCCAACACTCCCTAGTCGTGCGCAGGGAGCAAAAACAGACAATGCCCCCCTCATTCTTTTTTTAATTTTTCATCTTGTATTCGCTATCACTATATTTTTTTCAAAAGGCATCATATTATTAAGAGATCCCTACGCCTTATACGTAGATTTCCAATCTTTTCAGCTTCTGACTTCATTCGCACACCCAATAGTTTTATTGAGTCTTAAGTTAGAAGAAGTCGTGAATTAAATTCTACTTCATCACAATTTTTAACCACATAGATTCTCTCAAATATTTACAAAAAAGATGTGCTACATGAGATTCGAATCTCTGACTTCTTAGAGCAAAATCAAACACATAATCAATGTACCAATAGACAATTTATATTAAATGGTGTTATTTCTTCCTACTTATTCACTTCCTCACAATATTAATACATATATTCATTAAAAAAACTCGACGAAGCAGTATCACCTGATATCGCTTCGATAATGTGTATCTGCCCATGCAGAAAAGGGCCAATCCACAACGGTTCTGTTATACGCAGTCTTATCCGATATTTCTGCAAGATGATATTTTCACAGTTCGAACTCTTGACCGATTTCCACGACTTTTTCATCTGATATTCGGCATCAACATCATAGTCTTAACAAGTTTATTAAAATTCACACCGCGTAAATTTATTAAAATGAAAATACTTTTTTTTCTTTCTAAAAATTTCAAACTCAAAATTGCTTATTAAGAAAATCCTATTTATCCCACACAAACTTTCATGACTGGGAGAATGAAAGGCAGCTGGATTTGGATCGTAGCAAAATTGCTTATAATAGTAATAATGTATTACTAATATAGGAGTAGTACATTACAAACGTTTTACCTTGGTTTTCTGGGAAATCCAGGCCAGGGTGGTGTGCTACAAAAATTAGAAATGGGGTCATTCTCTCTTTATTAGTTGGCACATATTCCATCCGTGTTGTCAATTTATTTTTTTATTTTGGTTTAAAATAAGTATTTATTTATATAATTAAAAAAAATTAATTTAATTATAGAATTACTCTTATGTACATATTCTTAAAATTTTTCTTACTCCTAATATCAAATATTTAATTAAAGATCGTTTAGTTATACTAAATATTTTTATATTAAATTTAATATTTTCTTAATGAGCGTGCCAAAAGTAAATTGTTCGATTATTGTGGACCGGCGGGAGAAGTAATAAAGAGAGAATGACCACTTCTTGTTGATCTTTGCTGTCTTTTGGCCCCTCTCCCTTTTCCCAAGTGACTAGTTGTCGAAAAGTTTTATTTTGTGTCTCGTACAATTAAGATTAATTATATAAGGCTATTTTTTATCTTATAAATTTGGAGATTTCAAATTTTATATTTTTAGGTTGACAAAAATCTGGATTCACGGAATTATGATACAAAAAAGTTTACTCAAAACTAATATTAGTTGTACGAACACAAAATAAAATTTTCCGTACTTACCCCCTTTTCGCTTTTACTTACTCCCCCATGACTAGTACTAGTAGTAGTAGTAGTATAGAATTTGTCATTCTTGATATAAACTCCAATCTTTCTTTCTCTCTCTTCACACAATCCAACATCTTTCTTGCAATTTTTGTTCCCCCTTTTTCTTGATTTGGTCTTGTTACTAAGTTATTAATAGAAAAAACCTTTTTTTCCCCGATTGTGGAATGTTTATTCCCTGTCTGTAGACTGAATATTTATCTCGTGACATAATACATGTGTGCGTATATGAGAATCAACCGGGTTTGATTCTTAAATTGTGTTCAGGATTGAGTCTTTGTTCATCCAAAAAGGGGAGAATTCTATTTTCTTGAATTTGCTAGCTGGGTTTCTTGGATGTTGACCTGAACTTATTAAAGGAGATTAAACTCTGTACGTGTTGTTGTTTTATTGTGATTTTTGGTATTGAGATTCATGCTTGGAGTGAGGCAATGGAGAGGTTTATGGCCTGTTTTCATTTTTCTTTAACACTTAGTTCAGAGATTTAGTTAACACAAGATGAAAAATCTTCTGAAGAAACTCCATTTAATGCCAAATGAATCAGTGGATTCAGAAGGGTCAACGTCATCAGCAAAGACCAAGAGATTAAGTGATGTTTCATTTCCTGATAATAAACCCTTTTCAGCTATATCCGGATGGTTGAATTCAGTTACTAATAGGCATAATAGTCCTAGTCCTCCATCATCTTCAAATGTGAGTAGAGGGAATAATAATAGAATGGAGCCTTGTGATTCTGCTAGTAGTAGTGGATTAGATGCTGCTTTAGATTCTGTAAGGCGCGATTCGGAGTGTAGCAATTCGAGGGAACCTGATATAGAGGAAGAATATCAAATACAAATGGCTCTGGAGTTGAGTGCAAAGGAAGATCCTGAGGCAGTTCAGATTGAAGCTGTTAAACAGATAAGTTTAGGCTCTTGTGCCCCAGAGAACACTCCAGCTGAAATTGTTGCTTATAGATATTGGGTAAGTTTGTTTTCATCTAATTGGTTGTTTCTAAATTGCTTTTCTTTAGCTTGCTTCCACTCTTGGCATTAATAGGCATTTCGTTTAGGGTAACTAATTGAATATGTTGTTTTTGGACCTAATTGAGCATGTTAGTGAGTTACTTAAAACTGACAATATAAGTTCTTGTGTGTTGGTGATCAAGTTTGTTACTGTTCTGGTTGGACACCGGTTGGTTTCAGCTAAGCATTGCTGGAACAGGTGTTTAATATGCGGTTGCTATTAAGCAAATTTAGTCTTCATTGAGCCATCTTTGTCAAATAATGATAATGGTACTGACACTATGTTGCCGTTGATTGTACTTGGCATTCCTCAAGCTGTTGGTTATTGGATCATGAACCCTAATGCCGAATCAATTGCTTAGGATCTTGCCGTTGATTCTTCTAGATCGAATGTGGTCTCAAGCTAGCTGGAGCTCAAAATTATGAAGATGTTGAAACATAACCACACAGAAGTATAATTCGATGGCATTGCATGGAACAGAAGATGCTTTGACACTGAAATACTAGTACTATAGTGTGTTCTGATGCGGTGTAGTAAATAAACCTGTTAAACATGGATATGTTATCATTTATCAAAAAAGGAAAAAGAAGGGAGATGTTATAGCAATACAAGAATTCATCAGGAAATTGTTACTTAAGTACTCGACTCCTAAATTCTGCAGTGAAGTTCATGGAAAATCTGAGAAGTAAAAGAAAACATAGTGCACTTGCTCGATGGATATATTAAAGGGTGAGCAAGGAAGGAAGTATAGTAAAGGGAAGTTTCAACTCATGTTTTATAGAAAACACGCTTATACTGGATAATGCATTTCCCTGACACACTGTGTTTGTCCTTCTCACTAGATGAAAGGAAATGATCTGAGTTTAAAAGTGGTTAATTCTCATTTTCGATTCATTTTCTCTTTTAATCCTGCTTTTCTTATTTCAATGCCGTTGATTTGAAAGAAGATAGAAGCATACCCTTTCTAACAATCCTGGACCACAATTACAATTAATCAGGAAAGGACTAAAATTACAAACCGGATGAGAAAACATTCGGATAGATTTCAGTAAAAGAACCAAATCTTTCGTTTGTAATTAACGTACAATCCTGACAGCCATGCGTTGAAGAGTTATGTGCATTACTTCCATTTTCCTATTTGGTTGGGTTTGGGGGTTGGGAAGCCTTAAATCTGATCAGCCCCCAACTGCATAACCAAATCTCAAATGGCATTTCACTGTTAAAAAGGCTATTGTTCATATACATGGTTTTTATCTCTATTATTTTGTCAGAGTAATTACCATGCACATTCCTCTTTTTTCTGTTCTGTCCGATTTTCTAGTTGCACATTTTTAGTAACTGTAAGTGATCTGTTTTTAATAATTTTTTCTAAAATTAAAGTTAACGCAGCCAGAGTACAAGGTTTTATAGAAATACCGTTGTTTATTATTTGAGTATTTGCTCTATTATTTGATCAACTCATGATGCTTATTTGCAGAAAACATCCATGTTTCTGTTCCATATTCCACTCTAACGCATGAATTATCTCATATTTATAGAATTATGAATGCTTTACAGAATTACAATGCTCTAAGCTTTGATGACGAGATCCTCGATGGTTTTTATGATCTGTATGGGATCATGACAGAGTCCAATTCCTCAAAAATGCCCTCCCTTGTTGATCTACAAAGAACACCGGTATCAGACCAGATCGCTTGGGAAGCTATCCTTGTTAATAGAGCTGCAGACTCCAAGCTGTTGAAGCTAGAACAGAAAGCTCTAGAGATATCCGTCAAGGTCAGGTCAGAATCCATAGGTTTTACAGGTGGCAATTTGGTTCAGATGCTTGCTATGCTAGTTTCTGAACACATGGGCGGTCGAGTTGGTGATCCTGAAAGCATGTTAGTAGCATGGAGGAGTCTTAGTTATAACCTAAAGGCCACTTTTGGGAGCATGGTTTTGCCTCTCGGTTCTTTGACCATTGGACTGGCTCGTCATCGTGCTTTATTATTCAAGGTACAGACTCTTTTGACCTTCAAACATTTAAGATTACGCATATATATATATATATATATATATATATATATATATATATATATATCAAACTCAGTAGTTTCATGTGTAATTGTTTGGTCAAGGAAGGAGTGCAGGTTGACTATGATATTGAGATGTTTGAATTACCTTATCTTACTTAAGAAGCCTAATTTACTTTCACACTTGTGTCACGACTGTGATGATACCCATGTTCTATTAAACGAAGACTACATGCACATTGAGAAAGCTTATTAGTTTTATAATAGAGGGCATACTGTCTTAATATAAACAAATGGAGCTCATTTAGGTAGAACAATAGAAGTGTGCCATGGATAAGCTATTGGACGAGTTTAGTTCAGTTTTATTTGAATGTTTCTTAAATCTTTGTTTGAAGTTGACTCAAACATGAGTTAAATTCAGTACGTCCTCCCCATTTATTGTTCAGCATTCCACATCCGTCGTTTCTGGTGTTGTATGCAGGTGTGCTATATCCGTCCTTTATAGAGATGTCAATTCAAGTATGCTGTGCCTTAATCAAATCTGAGTTGAATCCAGTAATGTCCCCCACATTCTGTTCAGCATTCTGCATCTATCTTTCTTCTGTTTGTGCATAAGTGATATATCTCCGTCTTTACTGGAGAATCAATGGCAAGTGTCTGCATGATATCCTTGTCACTTGTCAGTAGCTTTAAATATCAAATATCATGTCTGTTGATGCATTTGATGCATGATATTAACTTAGAGTATGTTTTCCTTTGTCCCATGTAATTTGTTAGGCTTTAGGAATATTTAACTATATCCTCCTCATCTTCGACGGATTTGATTAAAATGAAATTTTGCTACGTTCATTAAAATTTGAGCCAAAAAATAACAGCTATGTATTGACTGTATCTTAAGCCAAAATGACTTGAAAAGTGAAATTGCAGAAAACAGAGCTTGTAGGCACTCATGTTCTTAAAGTTTAGGTTCCATACCCTCTCACTCAATAAAATTTATTCCGTTACACCTATGGCTAGCACATTCTTCCAACTTTTTCTTTATTTTGTTGTAAAGTGTTTAGTATTGCATATCTCAATTTTGAGACTAGAAAGTCAGTATTTTTTGTTTTCAAGAGTTAAAGAATAAGAAAAATTATGAAAGGAATCAGATCATACCAAACATTCAAGATGGAATTCTTTTAGCTTTTCTCTAAGAAAAAAGATTCTTTCGCTCCCTTTCCCTTCTCTTAAGTAAGAAAGCTTAGATCTCCATGCCGTTGCCTTTCTCAAGTTAGATATTGTTTGTCATCTTTTTCTTATTTGAGCAATGTATTTTTGGTCAAACAAGTTATATTGTTGAAATAAACAAAAAGAATGGCAACAAGTATCTCACCTAAGGAAAGCCAGATTTGCTTCAAATAACATATTTTTTTTTTTTGTGTGTGTGTGTGTGTGTGCGCATGCGTGTGTATGTGTATACATGTCTGTGTGATTTATGTATAATGTTTTCCTTCAAACAAAGAAAATAGCAAAACATACTGGAGGTAAACTTCCTCTTAATCTAATAAGCATCAAGAAAAGGAAAGAAATGAAAATAGCTAAAATGACATGTGGATTTGCTGCTAAATCATGTATCTTGACCCGAGGACCAGTCAAGCTGGATTCTCATGTATCTTGAACATATTATGGGGTACACCATAGCACCTCCTTTGATAAAACTTTTGGGTTTCACCCCTTTATGTAGTTCTTATAATTGTTTATTATTACTACTATAATTTTCTATCACTGTTGTTTTTTGCCTTCACCTCTTGGCTTGTGCTAATGATCAACTGTGCCCTTTCCTTTTGGCTATGATTTGATGTACTTCTGAAAATGTGTGCAGGTTTTGGCTGATAGTGTGGGGCTCCCTTGCCGATTAGTGAAAGGGCAAGAATACACAGGTTCAGATGAAGTTGCAATGAACTATGTAAAGATTGAAGATGGAAGGTTCCTACCATTAATCTTCTTTCTTTCTTATTCAAATTTTGTAATTTCATTTGTGATTCCTATTATTTCATAACTTAAATGGTGTACAGTCAGTTAGCATTTTCATAAGCAAGGGTATATTAAACATTCAAGCAAGACTGTTGGATAAATCTTCTTTGGTTTTGGCTAAAACATCTCTTTTTTGATAAGTCAAATACACATCTTTTCTTCAAAGTAACAAGGCGATCAATCTAAAACTTTTAATTTTGTTTCTCCTAATTCTTTCATAATTTATTAGCTTTTTTTTCGTGCTTAGATTTGTGCTGTTTTTTATTTTCTAAAAATATAAATTTGATATCTTCTCGAAAGAAAAGTTTTTTTCTAGGATATAATTACTCTCCTGAAGTTGCCTTCTCTTTTTACGAAGTCATATGCTTTGCAGGGAATATATTGTTGATCTGATGGCAGACCCTGGCACTCTTATTCCCTCTGATACATCTGGAACACAAGTAGACTATGAGGAATCTATCCTTTCCATAAGTCCATCCTCCAAAGATGTTGATTCTCATATGGGTTCTTCTAGCAGTGGGGTTGCTTGTTCGTCAGAATATCATTCTGGGTATGGCATGGCAGAGAGGATATCCAGGGTCGGGGAAAGCAGTGCGGGAAATGAATCTCCCTCTTCTAGTAATAATTCAGAAAAGCAGATTAAAGCTGAGAAAGGATGCAATAACTCCTCTAATGAATTTACAAAGCTTCGGACCGAGAAGAAGGGGCAGGTACAGGAAACTTCACCCAGGACTGGGCATGCAAGATCTCCGTATACACATGCAAGATCACCTTCCTGGACTGAAGGTGTTGGCTCCCCGGCCGTACGGCGAATGAAAGTAAAGGATGTTTCACAGTACATGATTGATGCTGCTAAAGAAAATCCACAGCTAGCTCAAAAGCTTCATGATGTTTTACTTGAAAGTGGGGTTGTTGCACCACCAAATCTGTTCACTGAAATCTATACAGAGGAGTTGGATGAATCCCCTGTGGAGGGAAAATCTGGGCCAGACGATATGGAAAGTAAGGGGAGCGATGAGATTGAGAAAATCAAGAGTCAAGCTGAGAAAATCAATAGTTTCTTGCCTCCTTTGCGTTATCATGGTATGTCCAAGGCCAATCCCCTTGGGCCATTTGATCCTCATCCTGATGGCGGAGAAGTTAGTGGGCATCAAGTTTCTCCACACTCTGAACTGACTGCAGTGAAATTCACGAAAAGCATGCCTGTAGCTGCAGCTGCTGTGGCAGCAGCAGCTGTGGTTGCCTCTTCAATGGTAGTTGCTGCAGCAAAGACCACATATGGTTCAAAAGCTGATCTCCCTGTTGCAGCTGCTGTGACAGCCACTGCTGCAGCAGTGGTAGCAACAACTGCAGCTGTCACTAAGCAATACGAAAACCTGGAGCCGTCTGCTCATTCACCAGATAGTCCTGCATTCTTCCTTAATTTAATAGACTCCGGAAGAGTTGATGGAGATGCCGATGGCGCTGTATATGAGCAGCGGGGTAGTGGTGATCAAGTGCATGAGGCATTAGGAGTGAATTCTGAGAGTGAAAGAATATCAGATAGGTCAACCGGTAATGATAGTGTTAAATCTGATGTGACACTTGATGATGTCGCAGATTGTGAGATTCCATTCGAGGATATCACCTTGGGTGAGCGTATCGGACTTGGTATTGACCTGCATTAAATAGTTACATTAGCAGAAGCTTCTATAAAGTAGGTAAAATCTTTGTCGTGTTACGTTTTCATAGTTTACTATCTTCCCATTGCAGGATCTTATGGAGAGGTCTATCGTGGAGACTGGCACGGAACTGTAAGTTCATGAATTCTTGTGCCAATTAGATTTCTTTCTTTAGTTTTAGGTTTTACTGTAATGAATTTTTGCATTTTTTTCCTTTACATAGTTGAGATCTTGAACTTCTTTAATCATATAATTATTAGATGCAAAGTTGTTTGTTCAACTTAGAGAGTAATGATATAGGGCATCTGAAACTTGTGGAGGTTCTTAGTGTGTGAAGTTATTGAAGACTGCCAAGTTTTATCTACACTTTTGTATTCTTGGAGATAAATTTGTACCACATTAGCTTTGAAGAGTCTCCCGAATACTTTATAATGGCCTTGAGCTACTCCATATTCTTTGACTAGAAGTTTTGGGTTGGATCCTCATATTCTTTGACAAACTATTCTCTCACTCGTGCTGAAGAGTGTTGGAGATATACAAATTCTCATACTGGGTATTTAAGGACATTCAAAGACCTTTATAAACCCTTATTGGATCCTGTATATACGTGATGTGGGATTTAGTATACCGAGGACATGCATGATTGCTCTTAGTTGATTCAACATAGATAAGTCAGCCAAAGCTGCCAATAATAACTCAATTACAAAAATATTTGCTCTTCCTGAACTTATTGAATCTTCTTAAATTTGTCATTTTCCCAAAATAAATAAACAAACTAATAAGAAGTCTGTCCACTATGAATAACATTTTGTTTAGCATGTGACCATTATTTAAAGTTGTAATAGACTTTTTTGGCAGTTTCCTTTTCCTTTTTCTTTTTGCAAATTTTGGATGTCCATGCCTCTTTGGGAAAATGTCCGACTGGATCACTTTCTTCATGATTTCACGGCCCCTGTTATTGCGGATTAGCGGTGAATGTGATATAGCTGATATCTTAAGTTTGGTATGGACTGTTTATTTTGTTTTAACTTCAGGTTGTTGCTAAAATCTGTATTTGGGTTATTGAGTCATTCTTCACTTGCGTCAAATATATATGGGAAAATGGATTGCTCTTACAAGCCTTCGTCATTGTCACCAACTTAATATGATACAATGTGGAACTTTCTTATTTTCAGGAAGTCGCTGTGAAGAAATTCATAGACCAAGATATAACTGGTGAATCCCTTGAAGAATTTAAGAGTGAGGTATACCCTTTCTTGTCCAGCATAGGCCCGTTTTCCCTGGTTTTTCAGCAATTTTTGTATATTACAATTCATGGCATTACTATCTTAGTCAGATGTCTTTTTTTCTTCTTCTTGATGATGCATGCCTAGGAATCTTTAGAAAGTCATTGAACAATTTTGAAAAGCTAATGAATAAATGCCAAAGGAGGTTCTAATTTTCTGTAAAGATTCCGGAATAAGAACACTAAGATGGGGATACACGCCCTAGTACTACAGACCTAACAATAAGAAGACTAGCTCAATTCATGCCCTAGTCACTGACTCGCTATAGTCCAGCACAGGATACTGGCAGAAAGTAATGCTTGCTTTTAAGTTATAATTATCAACTGATGGGATAAGAGAAGGATAGCCTTGTGTTAAAGACCCAATAATCCAATCATAAATTTGGGGGTTCAAGCCACCAGGGGAGCAAAGTGGGAATGGGCCACAGTTGGCTCCTGGGTGCTGAGAGAGGAGTTTACGATGTCAAAAGAAAAAAGTGCGGAGTTACATCAGTTTGTGAGGTTGGTGTAACGAGAATGCTTGATCTTTGTGAAAGAATAGTGACCCATGCAGAGTAATAAAAGGAATATATTGCTAAAGTTGGGCCAACATCGAAACGGGGAAGTATGCTGCATATATGCTTTAATCGAAGTATACTCTTCCAACTAGAATTGGCAAAATCATTTTTGCTTTCTGTGCATCATGTCATGGTTTGTAATAGCAGACTAACTGATTGAGTCAAGTAACCTTTTCGTTTCTCAGTTGTTTGATGATCATGTAAATATGTTCAATGATTCTGAATTTATTTCCTGGGATGCTACCAAGTTTTATTCAGATCTATTTTTATTTTTTTAACTGAGTTTAAATTTTCAATTTCAAGCTGTCAGAAATTTGTTTGTTTTCTAAATTGATCCTTCGTTCTTGCATATGAGTCAAAAGCTATATGAAAACATTTTTTCATGTTTGCTGTTTACTCAGCTAGTCATTCCTCCAGGTTCTTCTTACTTTGTAGCTTTTGGTAACAAACTGACAGTATGTCCTAAATAGATGATATGTAGTCATTCTTTTATCTGTTCCTTTCTATCATCCAAAGCTGCTGAAAGTTTTCTCCAGTGAGTTCAATTCTTTGACCGATTTGCCTGATTCGAACTGTTAATGATGCAGTATCTTAGGTGATTTTACTAAATTACGTGGCTTCTATTTTAAGATTCTTCATAGTTTTTTTTTACTCCTAGTAGGATTTCTTTCAGAAGGTTGTTGCAAATATATTTGTGCATTTAACCATTTGTAATCTGCTTCTTACACTAACAAAGTCAGTAGCCATTGCTGTAATCCTGGCAACTGTTGTGTTATTTAGCGTAAAATGAAGATCTCAATCTTACTCGAACTCAATATTGCCTTGGAAGGTGAGGATCATGAAAAGACTCCGGCATCCTAATGTAGTCCTGTTCATGGGTGCTGTTACTCGTCCTCCAAACCTTTCAATTATTACCGAGTTTCTTCATAGGTACATCAAAACACTGTTATTTTTTGTTTTGGGGTATTTCTTGTCCTCCAGGATTTTTGAAGTTGTCAAGTTGCCTTTATGAAGCTTGAAAATTTTAAATGTAATTTTTCTGTCAGCTGCGAATTTTAGATTTAACCATTTGAATGCTTGAATTGAAATTATATTTTGGTTTGCAGAGGCAGTTTGTACAGATTAATTCATCGGTCCAACAATCAGTTAGATGAACGGAGAAGATTGAGGATGGCTCTTGATGCTGTATGCTCCACTTCTCTCTCTCTTTTTAACTTCTCCCTTGGTTCAGACCTTCTAAATTACATGGTGACTTTCTATTGCATGTAATTTATTGAACCAACAGGCTCGAGGGATGAACTATCTACACAATTGCACTCCTATGGTAGTTCATCGTGATTTGAAGTCTCCAAATCTCCTTGTGGATAAGAATTGGGTTGTGAAGGTGGAGTCCCTTAACTTGGAAACCTAGGGAATGATACTGCATCGTTCAATTCAATTTCCATGTAACGCATAACTATTTGTGACTCTAGGTATGTGATTTTGGGTTATCGAGAATGAAGCAGAGCACCTTTCTTTCTTCAAGGTCAACTGCTGGGACGGTAAGCAGGAGGAATTTGATTCAATTACTTGGGACATGCTTCTTTCAACCTTTGTCTTTTCATTTCCCATAGTTTCTACATTCTTTTAGCTGTTGTGTTTTGCCAATATGCTTTGACATTCTCCAATGCTTGATATTCTTCTCCATACGGTGCTTCTTGTTTCCACGACTTTATTTCGTTATGGTGCCTTTCTTGATGGAACTTGTAATGTTCCAGTCATGGATACATCTAATTTTTGTACATCATTTTATATCAGCCCTTTTGTAGAAGATAGCTCCATGCTGTTGGTCTTAAAACACTTCAGGCTTTCGGAGATGTTTTCATTGCCAAGTTTCTACTTCAAAAAGGTGGTCGCTGTGATCCATGATTCAAAAATAACTTAAATTTATGGCATGTATCTAGGCTTCCAGTTACATATTTTAGTCCTTTGCGAGATTATCAAAACTAAATCCTGAAGTTGTGAAAAAGGTTTTACCTTGTTACCTGAGCGCATGATGGACTTGTTGCAGAAGTAGAACTCCTGATCTTTATATATTAGTTTTGAATGAAGTAATTAAACATATATAGTGGGAGGCAGTTCCGAAATGACAATAATTTGCTTATTTCTAATGTCGTTCCACGTGTTCTCTTAAACCTTAATGCATAAATATAATTCTGTAGACTTCCGTTGTTTGCGGAGCTTCACATCTTATATAGTGGTTATAGTATTCATAAAGTTGGAAAATTCTATTAATATTGTATGCATTGCCGTTCATCATAATACCATATGTAAATTTCCCTTTCTGCTGATATATGTTGGGAATTAGCAGTTACAATGGAATATCCTTGCTGAATCTGTCAATTTTCAGAAGACAAGTTTGCTATATTGTAATTAACTTGGACGACTCTTGTATTTAAGCCTGTGCTTCACAAAATGATCACGGTTTTGATGGTAGAAAATTAACGCTTGCAAACCATTAGTCTTGTTAGAATACTAGGGTATGGACTGTTGTATAGCACTTGTATACAGTAAGTTTTCCCACATTAGTAAATTTTTACTTTTATCAAAAAATACTAGGTAATGGAACTGCTGCTTTTGTGAAGTTTCACTGAATTAAAGTTAATGATGTATTATGTATAATTTTTGTTCAACTAAAACCGGCAAACAGTACGGCAAGTTTCTGTATCATGATTCTCTGCAAGAGTTTGATGCATTATAATTTATACATTTGACTCTTCTTGTTGCTAGCTTTACTCCATCCTTCTGTGTCAACTACCAATCTGCTGCATCTTTTTGTTTTCAGGCCGAGTGGATGGCTCCAGAAGTGCTGAGAAATGAGCCTTCAGATGAGAAGTATGTCTTAAAACCATATTACCCTATTCAAAGTGTTAATAAAGATGTATTAATTGAAACCAAAAAAAAAACAGGCAAGAATCAGAAGAATCCTACAAATATTAGGGTGGCATATTTCAACAATGAGTTCCTTCGCTGTCTTTTATTTATGGTTGTTGATGTTGTGCCATGATATCATGCCGTACAGATGTGATGTATATAGCTATGGTGTCGTGCTATGGGAGCTCTGTACTCTGCAGCAGCCATGGGGAGGAATGAACCCCATGCAAGTTGTTGGTGCAGTTGGATTTCAGCATCGCCGTCTTGACATACCAGATGACATGGATCCTGCTATTGCAGACATCATCAGAAAATGCTGGCAAACGTGAGAACATTTAATCTTTCAGTCATTCGGCCCCTATTTGAGCTTCCTCCACTATCTTTTACTCACTTCTTAAGAGCTTATCAGGCTAGCTAATGGTTTTGGTTAATATAAGAATCAGTGTTTATCATATGTTGTCAGGCTCACTTCCTCCATTAGAATTTTCAGCGCTTCTGTTAATATCTACACAATGACACACTTATAAAGAGTAAGGGTTACTTGGTTGTTGACTCATTGTAGATTGACCTCAAAGTGTCAATGTAGCTGGGTTTACTACTTCAGTACTTTTAGATAATATAATGGTTCGAGTCTCTTCTTTTAAAGTCAACCAAGGAGATCATAGTTGTATAACCTACTATATAATTTGATGATTGTATCTGAAGAAAAATACCTGAAAATCCTTCACCCAAGGGTGTGTCATAGTGATCAATGAAGTGGGTGTAAATCTTGGAGATCAGGGTTTAAATCCCAGCAGAGACAAAAAATATAAGGTGACTTCTTCCTATTTGCCTAAGCCAGGTGGATAGAGTTACCCGGTACATATGCTGGTTGGGTAGTTGGACACGGTGGAATAGGCAAAGTGTACACAAGTTTGCCTAGACATCACCGTTATAAGAAAGAAAGAAAAAAAGATGGAGTGAGTCACTTATAGATGATGTCGGTATCAAAGCACCTCGGCATGACAATCATGCCATTAGTATTGACAAAATATAGTACTTGCTGTGTGCAGATACAAGGTCATCTATGTTTTTGTTGATGTTAAAATCTTATACTTTTTTTGCTTTTCCTGCTTAATGTGCAGAGATCCAAAGTTGCGGCCTTCATTTGCTGAGATAATGGCTGCTTTGAAACCACTGCAAAAGCCTATAACCAGTTCACAAGTACCAAAACCACTGGGGAACAGAGGTCAAGAAAAGGATCGGTCATAAAGACACTTCGATAATCCAGCAGCACAACAGGTTTAGGACAGAACAGAAACGGAATTTTTATATTTATTGGAAATGAAGACAGGTTCATATTTGTTCAACCAGAAATTGAAGGAAGCCAAAAGATCTGTCAACAAGACATATACTTCATATTGAGTCAATTGTGATTCTTTTTTCTTCTTTTGTTTTCTGGCAGTTGTCAACACACAGTCCTCAAAGTTGTGTATTTTCTCTCATGTATATTCATTTTTGGGATCTCTTTGTAATTACAGAGTGATTGAGAATATTTTCCAAACTCTTCATACTGAAGCCGAAAGAAAAGCATTGAAATTGAGATGCTTGATTATCCAGTGGCAGAAGCAGAGAGTTACCCTTTTTTTTTTAAATTTAAAGATTTAGTTAATTATCTACCCTGTTAATGAAGCTTTTAGTTGAAAGCACAGGCATGATTTGGACACAAAAGCCGGAGCACCCTGAACTCTAAACCCTGAATCTTAAGCATGTGGCCTAGTGGTCAATATAGTAAGGTGAAAATTATGGAAGACAAGGTTCACATTCTAGTACAACGTTCAGTGTCTTTTTCTAAGCTTTGATGCTGAAGAGAGATAATAGGTATTGGTTGGATAGTCAAACTGAACATAAGGACACCACTGTTTTATAAGAAAAAGAGGGAGGATTGGCTCGGACACCACAATTTTTAAAGTCTATAAGAAAAAAGGAGGAAAAAAGGTGAGGCATGTAGAGATAAGGTAGGGACCAGTTACAACTGAATGCTATTGATTTTACTACAAATATCTGCTACTCTTATTATCATATGCTCAAATCATATCCAAAAAAATGGCAACCTTGTTTGGATCACCTCCATTTGTGTCTCACTCAATTACCAGAACTAACTTCTCTTCATCCTCACAAACTCCTCCTCCTCAGCCACCAAATCAACCTCCACAACCACAAACTCCACCACCATCTCAAAATCTAAGTGCAACTTCTTCAGAGCCTCCATCACCAGTCACTGCAACTAATGTGCAGCCACAAAAGCCTAGTAGTAAACCTGCCCGCCTATCGACAACTGCAGAATCTACTGATTGGATTGCCTCTTCCTTAACAAGGAGATTTGGCCTTGGTGCTGGACTTGCTTGGGCTGGTTTTCTTGCTTTTGGTGTTGTTTCTGAGCAAATCAAGACTCGCCTTGAAGTGTCTCAACAAGAAACAAATACAAGGTAGAATTACATCATATGTAATTCCGCATTTTATTTGTCTCATATGCTTTCTTCTCTATATAATCATCAATATCTTAATCTAAAAATATTAACTCTTCTATTATATAATCGTCAGGGTTGTCGAGAAAGAAGAAGAAGTGGTCTTGCCCAATGGGATAAGGTACTGAGCCTTCTATATGTAGACATGGTTTCCTATTCTCGTCATACAATATGCATAGCATACTTGAGTTAATTTCACTTTATTCACATCATAGTAAAGTCGCAAAACTAATTTGTTACAGTAAAATAATTAAACTTTACCCACTATAAGTCTATAACTTATTACTACAAAGTCACAAAAATACTTTTTAGCATATAGGAGTAACTGAATTTTACGTACTATAATAGTAAAGTAACTAAACTTTACTCACTGTAACAACATAATTTACCCATCAAGGTGACTTTATTGTAATAATGAGTACATTTTAGTAATGTGAATGTGCAAATAAAAAATACAGAAGAGGGCTAAACATACCCCTGTCTTTACACTATTAGTTCAAATATACCCCGTTTTCGTTAAGTTTGTTCAAAGTAGACATCGATCCTGCGTGGCATTGAAATTTGATGTGGTGGATGCCACATGACTTGCCACCTCAGCTCCACGTAGGATCAGGTGGCACTGAAATTTGATGAGGGGAGTTGAGGTGACATGCTACGTGGCATCCACCTTATCAAATATTAGTGTCACGTAGGATTAGATGTTCAACTTGGACAAACTTAACAGAAGAATGGCATATTAGTATTACGGTAGGGGTATATTTTGACCCAAAGTAAATATTTGAATCATCTGAAACAGGTATTATGAAGTGAAAATCGGCGGCGGCGCAACTCCACGGCCAGGGGACTTAGTAGTGATAGATGTGAAGGGAAGTGTAGAAGGCAGTGGAGAAGTATTTGTGGATACATTTGGTAAGAAGAAGAAGAAGCCACTGGCATTAGTAATGGGATCAAGGCCATATAGTAAGGGAATATGTGAAGGTATAGAATATGTTTTAAAAAGTATGAAAGCTGGTGGAAAACGAAGAGTGATTATTCCTCCTAATTTGGGATTTGGTGAAGAAGGAGCAGATTTAGGAACAGGATTGCAAATTCCTCCATCTGCTACTCTTGAGTATATTATTGAGGTTGACAAGGTTTCTATTGCACCTGCTTAGTTCATTTCATTTTCTAATTCCTCAGTGGAAACTAAATTACGTATACTCAAATTTAAGGTTTCTATCTTTTCATTATTTGGACTTTCAGTCTCAGAAATACTGATTCTTTCTTTTTCATTTTGGCTCAAGCAGTCAAAGTTTAATATAACCCTTAAATCTTTACAAGAAAGTTATAATATGTATTTTTATTGAAAATCTATATTTTTAACTTTTTGAAATGTGAAGTTGTATTTTTTTTCTTTTATATGAAAAATTCTACTTTTGTACTGAAATACTATTTTTTAAATATCTATATACCTATATAATATAAATTATTTCTAAAAAATGGAAGCCTTCAAAATTGGGGCCTAAAGTTCACTTTTGGCTTACCAAAAAAGTTGACTGAAGGAACTGACCTAAGCAGGCATAAATCTTACCGGTGATATTCAACATTCAACCAATTGAGATATGAACTTTTGATCCCTTTACAAATAAATTTTACGAAGTTAACATATTAGTAAAATTTGAACTATTTAATTATCCATGTGCTATGCTAAATTTGCATTGTTACTAAATTCTAAAAACAATCAAAACATAACATATTACTTATATAAAGGGATAATGATCACGCCCAAGTATATCCTCTAAATAGGATTCTGCGGATGTTGCAAATAAAACCCGAGTATTACTCCCAGGGTCGAATCCACAGAGAGTCAACCTATCAACTGCTACCTTTAGACCCACTCAATTCTTTAGAACCAGCTCCAAAAAGACTTTTGAATCACTGTTTGAGGTTTCTTTATAAACTAAAGTTGTAGAAAAATAACAAGCTATAACTAAATAACTAAGGTTGTAGACAAATATGAGAGACAAGCTAAGGTAATGACTTCCCCTATTGATGGAATCCCTTCTGTTTATGCTTCATACAAATTTAC
>MU758863.1:0-17866 GCA_026770625.1 Nicotiana glauca | reverse complement strand
TCTTGATTATTTCCTATTAACGACGTCGTTTGATTTAATATACAACTGCTATTCCTGGGCCGTTTGATCAATTGATCAACGGTCCGGATTTAATTTTTTTATACGACGCCGTTTTGGTTTATGTATAGGTAGGCCGGTATTTATCTTTTGGGCCTGGTCTGTGTATTAATTCATTAGGCCACTGATTTTGTTGTTTGGCCCAAATCCTTTGTATATTGTATTTACTTTGTATTTCACCTTATATTTCCTTGTATTTTTTGTATTATAATTTTTTTATTTATTTTCTTTTTTTATATTTTTGTATTACTCCTGTATTTATTATTCCTCATATTTTCTCTGTATTTTTCTTTTGATTTTTCTAATTTTCTAGAATTAAAGAGTAATTTTCCTATTTTTTGATATTTTCTAATTAACACAAAAAATGTATTTTGTTTTAATTTTCTTATAAAACAAACACTGGTATTTCTACACTATTATCAACAAATTGCCACACAAAAATCATTTTGCATATATTTTTTTTTGGGAATAATTTGCTTGGGCAAAAATCACGTGCTCATAGTAACCAGCTTCTACCACATTGGATATAAGAACATCTTTGTCACCGCTTGGGGTACATGAACTAGAACATGACTGTCTGAATTGCATTGAAGAGAATGAAAACCGAGTGGTGGATTGTGAATTTCCAAAAGGTATAGAAGCTTGGTTTGCGCATTTAAGTTCCTTCACTTCGGCAAAATTGAGTGGACTTTCGGTTGGCTCCATGTCACTGAAGTCATTTACATGTCAGTCGAGGTGTGCTATCCTCTCTTAATGGGCCTCCGGAGCATTCAGCCATATGCGCCACACAAGGTGTTGCGGCAACTAGGCAGGTGACAAACTATCCCACATGATGAAGATCTGAGCCGACAGGTTATTGAATTAAGTCTAAAGCTGCATTCCCAGAAGGAAAAATTCGTCATATTTAGAATGAATGTAGGTGTCTATAGCCAAAAACTCGAGAGATGGATCCATCTAAAGGCGAAATAGAGCCTAATTACATGAATTGGTTTTGGAAAATATTTCAAATCCATCAGGAGCCCAAACAACCTGCTAAAAGACCCTACGTCCAGCAATTCACAGACGATTCGCGGGGTCAATGGGATTGGTTGGAGAAAGAGGCAAGCTACAAAGCCCAGATAAGCAAACTGGAGGGACAAATCAGGGATCTTAAATTTGACAACAGTGTACAAGCTGTTGCGGATGAAGGGGAAAATAAGAGATTGGCTTAGGAATACAAAGCCTTCGTGCCCAGATCCAAAAAATGAAACTAGCTGGTGAGAACTAGGAAATGAGCCGAATAGATGAAAGGCTCATAAGCGGTCTTAGAAGGAAAATATTTGAGTGTTAGGATGATATGGAGAAGTCCAAGGGTAATCTGGCAAGAGCCCATGCATAGTTGACAAAGGCCGAAGAGGGTCGAGCAGAGTTTGCACGACAATTGAAAAGAAGATATGAGGGAATAGTCACAAACTTGAAGGAAAGGCTAACTTCCCTTGAAAATGAGATGGTCAAACAAGCTAGGAGCTTTAAAGCGAAAAAGGAACACTGTTATGCAGTAATGTCCCAGCTAGAGGAAGATATGAAACAGCTACAGGGTTAGAACCATCATGATGCGCAAGTGTTAGAAGCTAGGTCTCAACAAATCGGGCGTTTACTCCAAGAAAAGGGTATCATCAGGGAAAGGGTTAGAGCAATCGCTTACTACATCGTCACAAAGTGCATGAATGTGAAGACATGACTCAAACCACCTTTTTCTCTGCACTGATGACCTTTGATCGACAAATCATGAATGACCTAGATCTTCTTCAAGGATACCTTGCACATAGGCTTGTGGCAAGACCGACGGACATCCCACGGGCCCCTGAAGTCGAAGCACTTATGTGCTCTTGATTTTCATTTTTGAGTCTGTATTTCAGTTTTTAGTTTTTTTTAAAACATGTTTTGAGTATCTTTGTAGTTTTAAAATTCCTGGAAATAATATGATAGAGTCTTTTGTAATAGAAGACAGTAGAGTTTTTATTAATGAAAATTGGAAAACCCCAAAATTTTGTCTCCTTATTTTTCGCATTTATTACTTGAACTACGTAATGATCTGATTCACGCGGTATCGTGATACGTAGGCAATCCTCATTGGATACAATCATGATTTTGTAAATAACTCAAATAAAAGAGGAATCTGGGAAGAAAAGAACCAAAAGAAAATTAAAAAAAAAAGAAAAAGAAAAAAGAGAGCCAAAGAAAAACCAAAAGAAAAGCGAGAAAAGCAAGAAGAGAGAGGAAAGAAAAGTGAGGAAAATAGGAATAAGAGGAGAAGCATTAAAGAGCCAAAGTGGAAAGAACGGAAAGTTAGAGACATAAACAAAAGCCGTGATGAAACACGCAACCGTTGCAAAACATATAGAAACACATTTAACCGTATAGGTGCATCACACCCCAATGTGCGATTCCCTATGTGTTAATTGTCTCACACTAACCGGTTTGTTGTGTTTGCTACAAGCCAGACTCTATATTAAGGTGGTTGGTTTTGTGGTAATCTGGCTTCACTTCCCTACTTCACAAGATCAAAGGGAAGTGTTGAAATGTCATCTGATGGTCATCTATCAACGGTTCCTATCCTCGAGGATAGCCCAATCTCAGCCATCCCAACTTCAGAGTCGGTCGCTGCTGAGGAAAATAGAATTATGCATCTCCGCACGATGGAAATGTGGGACGCCTGGTCCAATGGTAGAGAACCACCAATTCCAATACCTAGATTTCCTGAGTTACTTCCCAGGGCAAGTGGAACCTCTAACGTCCCCATAAGTTGCCCAAATACTCAACTTGGATATCCTACCATTTTAGATCACTTTGCTGGAACAACTTCTAAGGTTTGCCCCCAAGTGTTGATTTTAGGCGCGACCTCCAATATATTCACTGTGCCACCTTCTTCAGTCATGGCAAACCCACTCTACCAAGGCCAAACTTTGATCCATCATCCTTCACCTTTCAAGTACCATCCTTCCCACTGAACCTACCTAGTTTACTACCAATGCTTACACTCAACAACCCCAGTACCAGTTTATTACGGGACAAGATATAACTATAAGATCCTCGAGCAAGAGGAGATTACCCGAAAAATGGGGAGCATGGAGCAGAGCTAAAAAATATACAGGGTCTGAGCGGACAAAAGAGCATGTCCTACACTGATCTGTTTATGTTCCCACACGTGTCTTTACCGTTGGGTTTCAAAACCCCAAAGTTGGAAAGTATGACGGGCATGGGAATCCCATAGCCCACCTGAAGAGATACTGCAATCAACTGAGAGGAGCAGGTAGAAAAGAGGAGCTTCTCATGGCTTATTTTGGAGAGAGCCTGGTCGGCATTTCTTCTGAATGGTACATGGATCAGGATATATCTCGTTGGCATATTTGGGATGACCTGGCTCAGGATTTTTTCAGGCAGTTTCAGTATAACATCGACATAACCCCTAACATGAATTCATTGTCGAATCTCAAGAAGAAGTCCACGGAAAGCTTCCAAGAGTATATTGTCAAATGGCGCAAACAAGAAGCTAGAGTCAAGCCTCTAATGGATGAAACGAAGATGGTTAGTGTTTTTATTCAAGCCTAAGAGGCTGACTATTTTCAGAATATGATGTCTGCGATGGGGAAACCATTTGCCGATGCCATCAAAATTGGTGAAATTGTCGAGAACGGTCTGAAAAGAGGGCACATATTGAGTCAATCTACTATAAGGGCTACTTCCCAAGCAATTCAAGGCGGTTTCGAAGGTATAACGAACAGAAAGAAGAAGGAAGAAGTGGAAAAGGCAAGTTCAAGTGTAAGAAAACCTCATCCACCCAGGAATTACTTCCAGCTAGGCACCCCACAACATTATTAACAGCATTAGGATCTGGCCTTTCTTATGGCTCCTCAGCCGTATGCAGTAATGAACGCCTAGCTATATGCTAGGCCACAACAACAGTTCAACCAAAACCGAGCTCCATTTCCCAGAAATCAACCTCCTCATCAAGCTCTCTATAATCCCCGACCTCCACAAAATAACTTCCCCTATAATGTTCATGTAGAGGAGCCACCCAGGAGAACAAACTTCATACCCATTGGTGAGTCATACTCCAGCCTATCCCAAAACTTGTCCAAATAGGTCTGTTGCAACCTGACCCTAAACCAGGCAAAACCCAGAGTCGCCCTTCTACAGAGCTGGTACTCGATGTGCTTACCATTTGGGAGCGGAAGGGCATGATACCGAAGATTGTTGGACTCTCAAAAAGTCAATTGAAAACTTAATAGAGTATAAAAGGGTGCTGTTGAAAGATGAAGAAGTCCCCAATGTGATGAACAATCCATTATCGGCCCACAAAAATGGGCCAGTGATTGGCATGATCTGTGAAGATAAGGAGTTTGACCCGGCCCTGAAAGCCATAATCGCCATTGTCGATGTCAAAAGGAAGCTCAAGGCGGTTGCGAAGCAAGGCAAGGGATATAAAAAGAGCAACTCTACCCCTCAAAGTGCAAAAGATAAAGTGGAAACCAAAATTGGGGCAATACCCCCCAAAGATGCCATTATTTGTGTCCCTCGAGGGCCCAGGAAAGAACAAAACAATATTGAGCCCTCCCAAGAGGTTCGAGCTTTGACTAAAGGGACCTATGTGGTATGGGGGTAAGTAATTTCACCAAGGCTGAATGAGCACGTGGTTATTGGCCGCGCACCGCAGAAGCCCAAGACAGACCACACTATCGTCCCATGGAATTACAATAGAGCGATAGTGACATACAAAGGGTAAGAAATTACAGGGGAAATCAATGAAACCAACCCATATGGGAGGTACCTCAATCTGGAAGAAGTGAACAATGTCAAGAAGAAACGCTTCCCATTAAAGAAGCCTATTAGTCCTGAGGAGGCCGAAGAATTTTTCCGTAAAATGAAAACTGCAGACTATGAGGTTATATATCAACTACGGAAATCTCCTTCACAGGTCTCACTTCTGTCCCTATTGGTAAGCTCAACAGAGCATCAGAAGGTGTTGATAAAAACCCTCAATGAAGCATATATTTCGATTGAAACCACAGTTGAACAATTGGAGAGAATAGCAGAAAGATTTTTTGCAGTCAGTCAGATTTCCTTTAATAAGAACGATTTGCCTCGGAAGGGGCCGCCCACAACAAAACCCTTCATCTGATAGTAAAATGTGAGGGGTACTATGTGAAAAGGGTCATGCTAGATTGTAGATCCGGAGTTGATATCTGTCCTCTCTCAACTTTTCAAAGAATGGAGATTGGGACTGAGAAGATTAGACCTAAAAATGTCTGCGTGAATGCCTTTGATGGCATCAAGAGATACATCATAAGCGAGATCGATTTGATATTGACCATTGGTCCTGTAGACTTCGAGGTGACCTTTTAGGTCCTAGACATGGACACTTCTTATAATTTCCTCCTGGGAAGGCCCTGGATTCATCTGGTAGGGGCCGTACCCTCCACTCTCCACCAGATGGTGAAATTTGAACATGAAGATCAGGAAATTATGGTTCACGGAGAGGACGATCAATCAATTTATCAGGACCCGTTAGTCCCATGTCTTGAAGCAAGGGAATGTAGTGAACATATAGTCTATCAAGCCTTCGAGGTTGTAGTCGTAGACCAATATGAAGAAGGAAGACCATGTCCTCAACCCTTTCTCTCAAATGCATCAATTATGGTGGCCAAAGAAATGATCAGGCATAGATATAAACCTGGGAAGGGTCTCGGGACATCATTGCAAGGAATCACAGAACCTATTACTCTGGCTGGTAGCGAGAAGTTTTTTGGTATAGGCTTTCAGGCTATGCCAGCTGATGAAACATGGGCAAATGTATAGAAGAACAGTGGTTGGGTCTTGCCTCAGCCAATCCCACATCTGTTTGAAACATTCGTCAAGCCCAATTACACAGAGGAGGAAGATGAGGCCTTCACGACCGAGGAGATTGAAGAAATATGTGAAGCTATAAGGCAGATGTTATATAAAACGCACATAGTTCAGCCGAGAGAAGGCTCGAGCACCGCTAAGGTGCTGTACATGGGGCCCAATGCCAAGTTGCAAAACTGGAAGGCTACTCCGTTCCCAATCATGTGAGAATCCTGGTAGTCCAGTCCTACCACCTTTTCTACATTACGAGTTATTTTAGGGTGTAACTCGGATGTTTCTTTTAGTTTCCTGTCTTTAAATTCCAAAGTAAACACTGTTATCTACCAAATTCAATGAAATGAAATTTATATTTCATCGTTCATCTCTTTATTCTTTCTGATTTTTGTTACTTTTTCTTATTTTTTCTTTCAGTTCTAGTAATGCGGCTTTCAATAACATGACATGCTTGAAGACTTCATGCCTAGATCCAAGCACGCTGTCTCATTGTGAAATAATGAATCAAGAACCAGAATATGGTGAAGAAGAGGCTTTTAGGGAAATAAATCGATAATTGGAACAATTTGAGAATTAACCTAAGCCAAACTTAAATGAAATCGAGCCGGTTAATTTGGGTAATTCTGAAGAAGTCTAAGAAACCATAATAAGCATTCACACAGCGGAATAACCAGGGACGCGTTGATCCGACTTTTATTTGTATTCAAAGATGTGGTTGCTTGGTCCTATGATGACATGCCACGATTAAGCGACTATTTGGTGGTCCATAAGTTGCTGACCTACCTAGATTATCCCCCTGTCCAGCAAAAATAGAGGAAGTTCAAAACTGATATCAGTGACAAGATTAAAAAATAGGTCACAAAACAGTTGAAGGCGGGAGTGATCCGATACACTACGTGGCTGGCTAAAATAGTTCTCGTGCCAAAGAAAGATGGGAATACTCGAGTGTGTGTTGACTACCGAGATCTAAATAAAGAAAGTCCTCAGGACAATTTCCCTCTGCCAAATATCCACATCCTTGTTGATAATTGTGCCAAACATGAGATACAATCTTTCGTGGATTGTTGTGTATGATATCACCAGGTGTTGATGGATGAAGAGGATGTGGAAAAGACAGCCTTTACCCTGGGGCACCAACTATTATAGGGTCATGCCTTGTGGTTTGAAGAATGTCGGGGCAGCTTATATGAGGGCCATGAATGCCATCTTTCATGATATGATGCACCAAGAAATCGAGGTGTATGTGGACGATGTGATCATCAAATACATAACATAGAACGACCACGTTCGATACTTGAGAAAGTTTTTTGAGCGGTTGTGCAAGTATGATTTGAAGCTAAATCTGGCTAAATGTGCATTTAGGGTTCTGTCGGGCAAACTTTGGGATTTATAGTTAGCCGGAGGGGCATCGAGCTAGACCCAACAAAAATAAAGTCTATTCGGGATTTGCCCCTCCAAGAACTAATAAAGAGGTTATGAGCCTGTTGGGAAGGTTGAACTATATTAGCCGATTCATTCCTGAGTTGACTTTTACATGTGAACCAATATTCATGTTGTTAAAGAAAGATGCAGTGATTAAATAGACAGATAAGTGTCAGGAAGCCTTCAATAAAATCGAAGAATATTTGTCAAATCTGCTCGTCTTGGTACCACCCGAACCAAGGAGACCTCTGCTTTTGTATCTAACTATCTTGGAAAATTCTTTTGTTTGTGTCCTCGGGCAACACGATGTGACCGGAAAGAGAGAGTAGGAAACTTACTATTTGAGCAAGAAATTTACCAGTTATGAAGCCAAATACACTTTGTTGGAAAGAACTTGCTTCGCCCTAACTTGGGTCGCTCAGAAGCTTAGGCATTACCTTTTGGCCTATACCACTTACCTCATCACCAGGTTGGATCCTCTGAAGTACATATTCCAGAAGCCAATGCCCACAGGGAGGTTAGCAAAATGGCAGATCCTGCTCACTGAATTTGACATAGTCTGTCACCCGCATGGCAATGAAAGCCCAGGCTTTAGCAGATCACCTAGCTGAAACCCCCGTCGATGATTAATATCAGCCTAGATATGGAGGTGAATTCAGTTGAAGTAACATCAGAAGACACCAATGCTTGGAAAATGTTCTTCGATGGAGTTGTAAACACAAAAGGCCTCAGGATTGGGGAAATCTTGATCTCATCCACTGGTCAACACTATCCAGCCACAGCCAGGCTTTGGTTTTTCTGCACAAACAACACAGCTGAGTATAAAGTATGCATTATGGGTATGAATATGGAAATCGACCAAGATGTTGAATAACTATTGATCATGCGGGATTCAGACTTGATTATCCGACAAGCTCAGGGTGAACGAGAAACTCGGGATGTCAAGCTTATTCCATATAGACGACATGTGAATGATCTTAGCAAGCTGTTCAAGATAGTCGAGTTCAGGTACATTCCTCGTTTTCACAATGAGTCAGCCGATGTACTCGCCACTTTGGCCTCGATGTTGTCGTATCCAGGCAATCTTCACATTGACCCGTTGGAAATCCAAATCCGGGAAAGGCATGGTTACTGCAATGCAGTTGAGATGGAACCAAATGTTCAACCATGGTATCATGATACCAAGAGATTTTTTAAAATAAAGGAATATCTCGAGCAGGACAATGGAGACCAAAAGAGAACCATTAGGAGACTTGCTGGTAGTTTCTTCTTGAGTGGCGAGGTCTTACATAAAAGGACTCTAGATCTCAACTTTCTAAGATGTGTGGATGTCGAAGATGCAGGAAAAATCATGGATGAAGTACACGTAAGGGTGTGTGGACCCTACATGAATGGATACATTCTGGCAAAAAAGATCCATCGAGCAGGTTATTATTGGATGACTATGGAAAAGGGTTGCTTAAGTTTCATCCAAAAATGCCATCATTGTCAAGTGAATAACTATCTGATTCATGCACTACCTACAGAACTGCATCCCATATCAGCACCGTGACCGTTTGTTGCTTGGGATATGGACGTCATTGGGCCGATCGACCCAAAATTTTCAAATGGGCATAGATTTATATTGGTCGCTATTGACTACTTCAAAAAGTGGGTTGAAGCAATTACTCTCAAATCTGTCACCAAGAAAGTTGTGGTAGACTTCGTGCACTCCAATACCATCTGTCGTTTTGGTATTCCTGCAACTATCATTGCGGATAATGTTGCAAACTTGAATAGTCACTTGATGAGGGAGATATGTGAGCAGTTTAAGATCACGCAACAAAATTCTACCCCTTATCGGCCCAAAGCCAATGGTGCTATTGAAGCAGCAAACAAAATCATCAAGAAAGCTGTGGTAGACTTCGTGCACTCCAATACCATATGCCGTTTTAGTATTCCTGCAACTATCATTACAGATAATGCTGCAAACTTGAATAGTCACTTGATGAGGGAGATATGTGAGTATTTTAAGATCACGTATCGAAATTCTACCCTTATCGGCCCAAAGCCAATGGTGCTATCAAAGCAGCGAATAAAAACATCAAGAAGATTTTGAGAAAGATGATCAATGTTCCAGGAAATGGCATGAAAAGTTGTCGTTTACATTGTTAGGATATCATACTACTGTGCGCACATCATTCGGAGCAACCTCGTATCTTTTGGTTTATGACAATGAAGTCGTGATACCTACAGAAGTTAAGATCCCTTCTCATCGAATCATTGTTGAAGCTGAAATTGAGGATAGTGAGTGGGTCAAAACCCGTCTGGAACAGTTAACCCTGATTGATGAAAAGCGAATGGCCGCAGTCTACCACGGGCAGTTGTATCATCAAAGAATAGCTCGTGCCTACAACAAGAAAGTGTGGCCTAGGAACTTTGAAGTGGGGCAACTTGTTTTGAGGCGTATTCTCCCCCACCATCAGGAAGCAAAAGGAAAGTTCGCTCCTAACTGGAACGGCCCATACATTATCAGAAAATTGTTGCCAAAAGGGGCATTGTACTTGGGAGACATCGAAGGAAATGACCCCGAAACAACTGTAAATGCAGATACAGTCAAAAGGTATTATGTCTAGTCTTATTGCAGCAACAACATTATCCGTTTGGGATGACGAAGTCTTTCATTCTCGCTACCCCCAACACTCCAATCCTTTGCTAACCAT
This sequence comes from Nicotiana glauca, assembly GCA_026770625.1. Classification (NCBI taxonomy): domain Eukaryota; kingdom Viridiplantae; phylum Streptophyta; class Magnoliopsida; order Solanales; family Solanaceae; genus Nicotiana; species Nicotiana glauca. The sequence continues at coordinate 7,805 of MU758863.1, read as the reverse complement.
TTGAGCCGGTTACCTTTCTTTCATTACCCTTTTTGGAACTTGAAAACGTTTGTGAAAAAAAACAAAAAAAAAACAAAATGTTTCCCTGAACTACGTTTGACTTGTTTCCGCAAGGATACATAGGCCGCCTTTCTCTGGGCTTCAGTCACACCAAAACAAAAATCCAATTTCCCCCCAAAAGTGAAACTAGGGCAGATGTTATAATGGTTCGGTGATGATTCCGCAAGAATGATTCCAAAGTTGTAATTCGATCCAAATTATTTTAACCCCAAATCCTGTTCAAGTCCCTCCAATCAATCGATCAAAGGTGCTTAAAATCGGAGAACGCAGTTCTTTGAACCCGATGCAATCAAGATAAGGGAAATAAAATGAGAGAGTCTTATTAGTGAAAACCTACAAACACCGTAAGGCGATGGTGAGTAGAGAAATTGAAATGAGATAGTCTTGTTAGTGAAAACTCATAAAGAGCACTATAAGGCGACGGTGAGAAGAGAAATGAGAGAGGTCGGTTAGTAGGGCACCGTTGATCGAAAAGAAGAAGTCCCTCACCACCATTGGCACTAAAAGAGTCCTTGCAATGTTTTTTCGTTTTAAATCATGGGTCGTAATGGGTTTATAAGAAGTGGATAGTTGTGCAGATCGGGTATCCAGTCCAAGAAGCATGTCATGTCTATTGAAGTCTGCATGCACTCCAGATAAGTCCTTATTTCCTCCCCGAAAGGGACACTTCTCTTTAAATTCACTTTCTTGTCCTTTGTTAACTTCTCTTTGAATCCTTCTCGGTCTAACTCTGTTCCAAAACTAATTCAAAGAAGAGGTGGCATGATTGGTTTTACAGGGTTCTGCTTAACAAAATCCAAAATCAAAGAAAAGCACCCAGCCTCAGCGGGTGCACCAAGTCGATCCTGACTGGCCGTGATGGCCGATGCTCTGAAGTCAAAATTATTGAAAATGAAAGAAATCCAAAGTCAAGTGCCCATAGAGGCAGGATAATATGAAAGGGCCAAAGCCCCATACGGGTGAACCGTCATGAGATATTTTGGAAAGTTGAGTTCCTCGATTTTAGAAGAGAGATCAATCTTCAGAAAGCCAGCAAGCAGCAGAGGTTCTCATAAAAGAGTTGGGCCAAGATCAAGTGACCAAAATAATCAAGGGCAAAAAACCAACCACCGTTTCAAATTAACAATTGTTCTTTGATTGAAAACTTGAAACAGGTGCAATCCAGGGCAACCTTGCAAGAAACAGGTGCAACCAAAAAGAAATGCGCAAGTGCTAGAAACAACTTTGCAGCAACAATCCATAAAAAGGGAAGTCCCATCTAGAATTATTTCCTGCATTCATTCATTCTATTAAAAAAAGAAGAAGAAAAGAGAAAACAACACAAAATGAAAAAGATATAAGAAGAAAATTCAAAAATGGTAGCTTAGGAACCCTAATCTCCATTTTTACGCTTTTCCAACATAGGGTCTCCACTCCCTAGTTGAGATTATTTTAGACATAGGGTCTCCACTCCCTAGTTGCCTTTTGCCAACATAGGGTCTTCACTCCCTAGTTGCCTTTTGCCAACATAGGGTCTTCACTCCCTAGTCGCCTTTTGCCAACATAGGGTCTGCACTCCCTAGTTGAGATTATTTTAGACATAGGGTCTCCACTCCCTAGTCGCCTTTTTCCAACATAGGGTCTCCACTCCCTAGTTGAGATTATTTTAAACATAGGGTCTCCACTCCCTAGTCGCCTTTTTCCAACATAGGGTCTCCACTCTCTAGTTGAGATTATTTTTAGACATAGGGTCTCCACTCCCTAGTCACCTTTTGCCAACATAGGGTCTCTACTCCCTAGTTGAGATTATTTTAGACATAGGGTCTCCACTCCCTAGTCGCCCTTTGCCAACATAGGGTCTCCACTCCCTAGTTGAGAGTATATTTAGACATAGGGTCTCCACTTCCTAGTCGCCTTTTGCTAACATAGGGTCTCCACTCTCTAGTTGAAATTATTTTAGACATAGGGTCTCCACTCCCTAGTCGCCTTTTAAAAAATAGGGTCTCCACTCCCTAGTTGAGATTATTTTAGACATAGGGTCTCCACTCCCTAGTCGCCTTTTGCCAACATAGGGTCTCCACTCCCTAGTTGAGATTATTTTAGACATAGGGTCTCCACAGCCTAGTCTCCTTTTGCGAATATAGGGTCTCCACTCCCTAGTTGAGATTATTTTTAGACATAGGGTCTCCACTCCCTAGTTCCTTTTTGCCAATATAGGGTCTCCTCTCCCTAGTTGAGATTATTTTAGACATAGGGTCTCCACTCCCTAGTTGAGATTATTTTAGACATAGGGTCTCCACTCCCTAGTCACCTTTTGCCAACATAGGGGCTCCACTCCCTATTCGCCAACATAGGGTCTCCACTCCCTACTTGAGATTATTTTAGACATAGGGTCTCCACTCCCTAGTTGCCTTTTTCCAACATTTGGTCTCAACTCCCTAGCTGATTTTAGTGTAGATATTGGGACTCCATTCCCTAGTCTCTCTGTCCCCCAAGGATACACAATCCCGAATTTATTGCTTTCAAATAAAGAAATAGTTTAGAATTTTGTTACAATAAATCACAAAATTTTCCTAGTGAAAGCTAGGACAAAAAAATTTTGTTCTTTTATTTGTTTTGGTGTCTGAGCAGGTTTTACCTCGAGGCACAGGGTTCAAGACGATCAACAGAATGGTTCTCAATCCAGAATCATGAAAAGAAGAAAAAAAGAACAAAAAGAAGTGAACTCAAAGTGCAAAAGCGGAGAAAGATGAGGACTGCTCAAGATATGATTGAAGTCACAAGCTCTACATGTTCCGCCTTGATCCAAAAGCTTAAGAATGAACCAACGGTCACAGCTGACGAGCATCAAGATTTAGATCGGAGTCTGCAGCAAGAACCATCCAAGACTCAAGATCAAGCTTTAGAAGATTTATAGATAGGAATCTTGTAACTCATAGTTGATAGGTTTTGCTAGTTTAGCTTTCCTTTTATTTTCTATTTTGGTGTAATAAAGAGTTCGGCAAGCAGTAACAACAACAACAACAACGTTGAAATCACAGCTTCCTGGTAGTCCCAGCTACCAAAACTTCCAGAACTACACTGACCTGATTCTTTTATAGCCAAGGATATGTAGGCAACCTCTGAAGCAAGTTTCGGTCAGGCTATTTTGGAAATGTTTCTCATGGAGTTTCAAATGGGCAAAAATCCCTCATGATTGCTCATTTTATCTTTGCCCGAAAACTCTTCGTGTCATTGAGCAAAAAAGAAAAGTTGTGAGCACGTGATTTTTGCCCCACATGAATTACTCCTACAGAATCATAAAGAATTAAAATTTTCTTTATTTGTTTGCCATTTTAGGAATTATTGTAGAATTTTCTTAATTATTTGCATTTTTCTGTGCATATTTAATTGTATTTAATTCATGAAAATACAAAAATACTTTTCATTTGCAATTAGGATTTAATTTTACATGTCTAGGTTAATTAGTAAATTAGTTATTTCATAAAATTGAAAAAATCACAAAAAATAATTCATTTTGCATTTTTAACTTTTTTATTTTAAATTTTGTAGTTTTTCTTTTAATTTGGCAATTAATTAATTGTTGTAAATACTATGTTGAGTAATTAATCTAATTTGGTAAGTTAATTTAGTTTAAGAATTAATTAAGGTTTTTATTTTAATTTGAAAAGAAAAAGGAAATTGGAAATTAAAAGAAAAAGAAAAGAACAACAAAAGGATGCTTTGATTTTGGGCCAATTTGGCATCCCAATTGAATAATCCCCAGGACCTGTTCAAGATCCGCCTAACTCCACTCCATACCAGGTCCAAATCCCCACTATGACCAAACGACACCGTTTTGAGAGTCTTTATCCCAGCCGTTAATTCCCACTCATCGAACAGTTGGGAAGTGGGGTTCCCATTTGTATTTAACTTTCTGATCGAGCCTTACCCTCTCCCCCCTGTTTCATCTCTCTTCACTCATCATCTCTTACCTTAGAGACATGAAGAACCCTAAAACACCGCCCTCAAATTCCCCAAACCATCCGCTGGCAGCTCACCTCAAACAACCTCCAAAATCACACCCCATAACCCCTGGCATCTCTTCTTTCCAAAACCCAAAACCACTTCCCTCGAATCCGTCTCCATCTGTTCGAATTTCAGATCTAAGGTCGAAGCCCTAAACCTCAAATCGCCTTACCCTCGAATCTATAGAATGCAAGACCTAAACCTCTGAGTTTTCAAGTTTCGAAGGTTGATTTAACATAAAATTAATGTTGTTCGCTTGTTCTTGACAAAGCACAAGCGATTAGCATTGGTTTTGGTTAAATCGGAGCGTTTAGGTAATTTTTCTTTCATTTTTATTTTCTGTCCAATTCTGTGTTTCACCTTCTATTCCCCTTCTTTTTCTTCTCCTTTTCTTTAAGTAGTTTTCTTCTAACTAAAAATTAGTAAAGGTTCAATTTTTGAACCTAGGTCTTTCCCTTGGATTGGTTTTTGATCATATTTGTTCCATTTGTTTTCCGATTTCTTTTCCAATTTTAAAGGTTGTTCGTTGATTTTGTTTGGGTGATTCATTTTCCTTGCTTAGTTGTGATACATGTCATTTAGGTTCTGATTTTGGTTTAATCCATTAGTTTAATTATATTTATCCGAGAGTTCTTTTTTGCTCTAATCTTCCAATTAAGGTTAGGTTTTTTTTAGATTTGTTAATCTAGTTTATTTAGTTGTTTGTTCAGTCATGTTTTGATTTCGAAACCTTGTAATTCTGGATTTGCTTCTTCCTTTTTCTTTCTTTCTGAACCATTGGAGTTGATTTCTGATTTGGACTATGCCATTTGATTATGCTTTGGAGTAATTTCTGACCCAGTTTCAAGGGAAGCCCTTTCATTTTTTTGGTTTGGGTCTTGGGTCTGATTTGACCCATGTGATCTGTTGAGGGTAAATAAAAAAAGTTACAAGGTTGGTTTAGGAATTTTAAATAAGAAAATCTCTTATAACTAATTTGGAAATTTCCTAGAAGGTTGGGAAAGGGACTGACCTAACAAACAGAACCAAAATTCATGATAAAAGTGAACAAATTGAAAATTGAAGAAGGGGTAATGGGTAAAATTAGAAACCAATTCTACTGTCCTAAAAGTATTCTATAAAGGGCATGTTTCCTTGTTTTTCAAGTCATATTTTATAGATTACAATACCAAAAAAGAAGTGAAAATACGACTGAGCTTAAAAACACATAAAATCTCTTGCATTTTGGTAGAAATTGGCTAAGTTCTATTGTTATCTTCATAGTTTGAAATTTTCTCAAGAATTTCCGGTCATTCTGGGTTCAAAATGGTTTAAAAGACTGAGTATTGCTGTTTGTTTGGCTATTTTGGTGCTGCTGACATATACTGCTGTTGTTTCCTCCTAATCTCAGGCTATTATTCTTGTCTATTTTGATGTATTCAGGTACTTACTAAACCTCATTTGACATGTTAAAATGAAAGGATTTGCAGCTGTTGGTTAAGTTGGAAGTTTATGGCATATATGTTCATCAAATGCCATTTTCGTGTTCTTAAACTCACTCAATTCTGTAGTAGCTTAATTCCTTTTCATGTATTACCTGTTCGTTTATGTTGTTAGATTAAATCTGGTTTGTAAGTTTGGATAGTTGTTTAAACTGGGTAGTTTTTGTTTGTAAAGCTATTGAAGTGTTGTTTGGACATTTAAGAATGTTGGATCTATTGCAGCATAGGTTTTAAGTTGGACTGAATAATTTCTTTTATGTTTAAACTGTAGAAATAAGCATGGTGCTTGATATTTCGTTTGAACTGATAAGTCTTATCCATGAGTTTGAATGAGGAGCTTTGTTTGGAATTCATTGTTGTCTAGAGTCAGCATAGTGTATAATTAGTTCATAATTAGTATGTAGCTGATAGTTTGCTTGTGTGAGTTTAATGATATTTTTTTTTTTTTTAAAAGTGTGATTCTTATTGTCTTCATTCATTGTAAATTACATCACTTAGGCAGCCATGTGTTTCATGTCCAAAAGGAAAATAGTTTGTGTCTCTATTTGTTTAGCAACTGAAATCTTTAGGGGTTCGCTGGGCTTGACGCAGGCCCAAGGCAATCAGCCTGTGGCTTTATAGCGTCGCCCTGTCATGGGCTCAATTCAGGGTCCAATAGCTGGTGTTTTGCTTGCTTTTCTTGAATGATGTTTGGTTCAACAAGAATTTTTTTTTAACAAAAGTTCAATTTAAAGATGTTAATTCAATTCCAGATTTCATGAAGCTTTTAGTCAAATTGTGTTTGTTTTGTTCTTAGAATTGGGCCTAACGCTGGCCAGTCGATGAAATGCCTCAATTATTTGGACTGCCCTTTGCTTGCTCAGTTTCGAAGTTTAAATGTCAGCCCAACGCAATTTCCTTAATATTTGTGTACTATAACCTTAAATCTTTGGTTAAAGTAATTCTTGCAATTAATTTGAGGTGTGCCATTTTTACCATATCACCCATGGCCTTCATACAAGTTATTAACTTAGTATTAAATAAGCTTGAATAACGGTAGGTTGCTTTAATCGCGTAATGGTTAGTTCTAGATTGCCTCTAAAAAATACCTATTCTTTTTTTGAAAACTATTTGAGGTGTGCCATGTTTAAAACCCATAATATATTGCCCTCACAAATTCAATTCAAGAATTAATAATCCTAAAATCGAGGTGCCATCAATTGAATTTTTTTATGGCCCTTGCAAACCTTGTTATTAATTTGGAATTTCGTAGTTGCTTTAGGTGCACTATTTAAATTGATTTTCTTTTATTTTTTAAATCCGGGTGTGCATTTTATGTGACCCAATTTTAATTCTTAACAATGTTAAATAGAACATGTCGCGAACCGCGGGTGTATGTCATGTGGCGTGGTTTGAGGCATGTTTTGAATAACGTTGAATCTTCCTAAAAATGATTAAAAGCGGTTAATAAGTTAAAAATGCCCAAATAGGTTAAAACATGTAGTAAATTGGATAATAGGCCAATTTTAATAGTTTAAGCGACCGTGCTAGAACCACGGAACCCGGGAATGCATAACATCTTCTCCTGTGTTAACAGAATTCCTTACTTAGAATTTCTGGTTCGCAGACATCAAAAGGAAAGTCGAATTTCCTCGATTTGGGATTTTAAAATAAACCGGTGATTTGGGACACCAAATAAATTATCTCAAGTGGCGACTCTGAAATAAATAAATAATCACATTTCGAATAATGTCACTTTAACTGAAAAACTTCCTTATATCCCCTCCGGGTGGTAAAAAGGACGTGTGACACGTATATAGTTTTATGTTGTGCAACTCTCACGTTTTTTTACATTTCTATGCTACTTTTATGCGTTCATTTACTGGTGCTTCTTCATTTTTTATTACCCAAAAGTAAAATGTATCAATGTATTTCATATTTCATGAACCAATATGTCGGGACACACATCTAGTTATATTTACGTGTACCACCAATTTCTTGCAACCATTCCCCTTTAATACAGCTTGATGAGACCAGACCATCTAAGTTTGTTCGGAATTCATATATTTAAAGCTACTTTTAGAAGTTGACAACACTTTTTTATTTTTTATTTTTTATTATTGTTAATATCAGCATGTTTTCTAACTGTTTGTTTTCAGATCTTCTCACTTTTTTTTTATAACCATGGTTTTCGGGCATTGCTTTGCGAACCCGACTAGCTGTACCTGTCACACCTCCTTTTGGCGCGCCGCGGGGGCGCGAGGGAGTTTTTCCAATTAAAGGACAATCGAAACGGGA
>MU758862.1:17475-29936 GCA_026770625.1 Nicotiana glauca | reverse complement strand
ATTTTGAGGAAATAAAGAAAGATTTGGCAAAAAATTTCGGAGCAGAAGTCGGTGATGATATATCCATGGCTTCTTCGGGCAATACTTCCGATGAAGAAGAATGTGCAACAGGGGAAGCTCAAAGCACCTCGGAAACAGAAGTTAATATTAATGAGATAGAGGACTTCCTTGCAAAATTGAAGGAAAGTGCTGAAGAATCTTCAAACAAGAAGGACAAAAAAGGAAAAGGAAAAACATGAATGACTGAAGGCCTTGCAAATGAATTATTGGGGTAATGAAGACAAACAACTTTAATAAAGTTAAACTTTAATAATGTAAGCGGACCCCTCCATTATTGAAGGGAATCTACTTTAATAAAGTAGTTTCGTCCGTTTGTAATTATGTAGGAATATCTTTTTATCTTGTCGGCCACGAGTGTAATTATTGTGTCGGCCAACACTATTGTAGTTTTGTTTTCTTATTAGTTGATCCATTATATAAGGATCATTTTAGTTTAGAAGGAGGCAGGCTTCAGAAAACTTCAAGCCTTATACTTTTAATATCCTACTTTAAATAATATACTTAAATTATATTTTGAATTTTGCCCCTTTCTAACTATTTTTTGCAGGAGAAAAAGGAGAGAAATGAAGATTATAAATAACATAAGGAAAAGACAGAATGCTTGATGAAAGTCTGCTATGGCAAGCACAAGAATTGAAATGGCAAATGAAAGTCTATAATTGAAATTTCGACGTATCCAAGCTCCTATCGTTGACACATCCAAGCTCCTATCGTGGACACATCCAAGCTCATATCTTGGACACATCCAGACTCCTATCTTCAGACACATCCAAGCTCTTATATTCGGACACATCCAAGCTCCTGGTCTTTGACATGTCTAAGCGTTTAATGCTTGTAATACGTTTGTATAAATGGGATGCTAATTTGCGGGGAAGAGAGAGAGAGAGAGGAAGCAAGAACTTTTATCTAAACTTTGGTCTTAACTTCTTTCTTTAACTATTTCATTTTTTTCTTGTAAATTTTCGGATTTTCTAAGAGTATTGGTAATATTCTAGAATTCTTTTTTGTCGTGAGATTTAAATACTCCATAATGGAGTAATCTCGTTTGTTGGGACAGTTGATGAAGTTTGATAAATATTTTTATAATATATTTCAATTTTAATACATCCTTAGCTTGAAATTTTCTTTTATAATTCATACTCTGCTGAAATAATAGTTTCTAATTAATCATTATTATCACTTCTATATATTTTCTTTGAGTTATTCTTATATTGATTTTGTAATTTTCACGCAGAAAAATTAATATACAATAACCAATGAATAAAATTGTAGAGTGAGGATAATTTTTTATAAAACTCTTATTTCAAATCTGTAATCTTGTTTGTCTCAGTTTTAATTCTCACAGAGGAATTGTTGTAGGCAAGATTATTATTTTTTAGTAAAAATATTCTCACGAAGTTTTTACTACCTTTAGCACAATTCAAGCAAGAAAATATTTCGGTTTGATCGTCACTAGTTTTAGCTTGACTAATTACATAACCTCGTCACTAGTTTTAGCTTGACTAATTACATAACCTCACAGAGTGCTATTGATTGACTTTTTCTTAGTGAGCAAATATAATTGCATTGACAATAAGCAATTATTCTTTAGAGAAATACATGTAAAAATTAAAATTTTATTTTAATAATATTATCAAGTGAATTCAACCATTGGCAACTCTTTTTATATAATAAATCTTTTGGAAATTGTTTGTTTTGCTTTAAGTAATTAACAAGTTTTAAAATCCCACTCACCTTTCATCAATTTGGTTCACTCAAATAGTAAAAATGTTAAAAGTTTGTAGCCTAGATTAACAATCTCTGTAGGACGATATCATAATTTTATTTTAGAGCGTGACTTTTTAGCCTTTCAAATGTTAAAGTTCTTTCTCAACTAAGCAAATTGTTTTATAAAGATTTAATACTATATTTTTACTCACTTTCTTTCTTCAATATTTTATTATTCATTTTTTCCCTAAGATTTTACTAGTTTAGCGGTATCTTTAAGCTTCCAATAATTTTATATTTCTATTGATATATAAAATCATAATATAAATTTCAAGCCTTAGAGAAATTATTTTGAAACAACTAAGCAACAACTATATAATACAAGTAGAAAATCATACTCTAATCGATATTAGCCACTCTGATATTGATATTTTAGATTTATTTTATGAAATATAAGTGTTAAAAAAATACAATAGAAAATAATACTCTAATGATACACTCTATGTAATAAAAGATTTTGATTATTTTTTAAATGCTTATATTATTTATAAACTAATGTGAATAATTCTTAAAAATAAGGCCTTTATCTAGCACAATCATAATGATTATGACTTTCATTCTTTTTAGCCAAGGATTTATTTTCAGTACCATGAAAACCTCGTTTTAGAGTACATTGCATTAAGTACAATTTGGAACTCTCATAATTTTTAGTGTAATTGTGCTAATCTTTTTTGTTTTAAAGTTATACTTGAACGATTGTTCTTCCTTTTAGTCATTACTAGCCATTGGAGATTCAATCTTCGAACTTGATTTTTGCATTTCTAGAATTTTATGCCTTATTCAGTTTTCAATTATCAGAAATTCTTTATATTTAATTTTTCGATTCCTCGGTATTCAGTTCTTACATAATTCATGTTTGTGCATACAAGACTTCCATGGATATTCTAGAAATGGCTTATCTGTAAGTTAATTAATTGATTTTGATTCTTTATTGATTCAAAGGTCTTTTTCTTAATCTTTGAATTATTATTTTTAATGTACATGGGTTGGAAGTGTTTAAATTTTATTACAAAGAGGATGTAAATGTGTGAAGAAATACAGGGTGTATCAAGAAAAAAATTTCAGTTGAAAACCGTTTTGGTTGCCGGATCGGGTCAGGCTGTGCGTTGGGAATGCACACGCGGCAAATAACAATTGGCTAAACCGCCCACGATGACGCGAAAAAACAAATTCCTTTCCCCTCCTCATCCACCTTCTCCCATGGCTATCAAACTTAAATTTCTTCAGGTACTCATATATCCAAACTTTTGCAGACGCTTTCAAGGAATAGCTAAGGAATCGCTGCTAGGGTACGGTAACTTTGACGGGTAAGTGCTCTCCTTATCATATATGTGAACCGAACGCATTTCGTAACCCTTAATTTACTGTTTCTATCTTCAGTCAATCATTCAATCAACTGCTGTCTATCCCAAACTGGTTCAGTCAGCTAATCGAATCCTATGTATCCATTGCTTTGCTCTATTCGCCTCCGATTCATACAAAATTTACTTAAATAATTTTTCTTCTGGTTCTAGAGGTAATTTAAATCTCAGAATCGTACTAAAATTTCTGAAATCTGTTCCCTAAGTCGTAAGTTTATTGTTTCTATTGTGCCGTTAGGTCAGGATCTTAATATCTGGTGGAATCGATCTACAAACATGCATAGTTTTGATGTTTGGCCGTTTTTATAACCTAGGATGTAAATTAACGTGATGCTCTTTCATTTTTTAGCTTAGAAAACCAAAAACCATCCCTTTTAACACTTGTAATTTATGGAGATAAATATATTTTCTTCTTTTATTTGATCTGATTTAAAGCTTTTGGTAGTGACAGGATTTATAGAAGATGATGAGGTTACAAACTTATGCGGGGCTTAGCATAATAGCTACACTGGCCGTTATTTATCATGCCTTTAATAGCAGAGGCCAATTTTACCCAGCAATGGTTTATTTATCAACGTCCAAGATCAGTCTGGTGCTTCTTCTTAATATGGGTCTTGTCCTCATGTGCATTTTGTGGCAGCTGACTAAGAAAATCTTCCTTGGTTCCCTTCGAGAGGCTGAGGTGGAGAGGCTGAACGAGCAGTCTTGGAGGGAACTCATGGAAATACTTTTTGCCATCACAATTTTCCGGCAAGACTTCTCAGTTATGTTTCTTGCAATGGTAACTGCGCTCTTGCTTATCAAGGGCTTGCACTGGTTGGCTCAAAAGAGGGTTGAGTATATTGAAACAACTCCAACTGTTACTACATTATCCCACGTTCGCATAGTCTCCTTCTTGGGCTTTCTCCTCCTCATAGACAGTCTCTTCTTGTACGACTCTGTCAGCTATTTGATACAGACAAGACAGGCATCTGTTTCTCTATTCTTTGCATTCGAGTAAGTCAAGCTCTTCTGACTCACTGTTGTTGCTCCCTTTTTTGCTTAATATGTGCTCCATGAGTTCCACTACTAGTTTGTGGTGTTTTTACTACTGCGAGTGATATTCCAAGAGAAGAAGCTAGAGATGTTAGTAATCTTACTACCTTACCTTTTCAAAAAACAATAAAGAGACTTTAGAAGTCTTATTAGATTGAGGGCCTCCATAGACATGTTTCATGCCTTACAAATCACTTGGTTGGAGCGTGGATTGTATCATGTTTATGTGTGTGCTGGCGCGTTAACAAAGTTGACAGTAGGCTTTGGATCTAAGAATGCTATTTTCTTTTACGCAGTTCCTACTTTCCTTATCTTCTAAGCTGATGCAAAATGCCGTGATTTCGGTATACTTATTAGTATTGCATTGTTAAAGCTCTTGTTTGTTATAAACCTGATTTGTCTATTGTAAGGGCTGGATGGTGTCAAATCTCTTGGAATAGCAGTCTTATCTCATATGTCATGTAAACTACGTTACAAATCTTAATCAGGTAAAGATATTAGTACACCCAAATCCCAATTTTCATTCCTCTTTGCTAGGATTGATCTTTTATAATGTATATTTTAATGATGATTCACTGTTTGGTTAGAATCCTTCGTTTTTTTCATGCACGTACTAACATTGTTATATCCATGAATTCTATTAACACATGGCTAATTCGTGTATCGTTCTTAAGTTCTGCATCATAGCTTTCAGTATATACTCTCCAGATGTCAAGTTGAGGATCATCATGAGGGAACTTCAAGAGTGTGGTTACTAAGTATTAGTATTTCTAGTTGTTGGAAATATGTTCTTGAACTTGATTACTTCTCGTATTCTTTTTCCTAACTGCAGTTTGATCATGTTAACTGTATCCTATATTCTTCTCCCTAACGAAGAGCAACTTCTTTTGGGTAATGATTCAGGTACATGATACTTGCGACAACAACCGTCTCAACTTTTGTAAAATATGTCTTCTACATAAGCGACATGCTTATGGAAGGACAGTGGGAGAAGAAGCCTGTCTATACTTTCTACTTAGAACTTATCCGAGACTTGCTCCACTTGTCTTTGTACTTGTGCTTCTTCATGGTGATTTTCATGTAAGTCAATTTTTGCTGTTTATTTCTCTGCTCATAAAGTGTCTAGAGGTTTTTCTACCAACAGCAAAAAAAGTGTAACTATATAGAGGTGTATCTCTTCTGGATATAAAAAATTTCATCCTTCTCTTACATAAGTTCCTAATGTGATCAAGAGCAGACATGGTTTCTTGTAGAAAGCTCCATCCATCTATCCGTCCATTTATTTGACTGCTTTCACTTTTTTCCCCGTAGGAAACATTTATTAGTCCATTCCGTTTTCATTATCTAGAAATTTATTGATGATATCAGTTGCCAATTTTGTTGCAAAAAAGCTGCTCTCATCTTATTATACTTAGTCTCACCAACACAAGATTTAGAAAAGAGTTGAAAATATACAGAATTTGGGATTATAGTATTAATGAACTGAGAGCTAGAAGTTTGGTCACACACCAGCATTCATATAATTGGTTGTCGTTGCTGTGAACTGAATGAGCCACATTTATAGGTTTCCCTGCAACCATTTTTTTTCTTTTTTAAATTTTCTTCAGTCAAGTTTCTGGATCAATAGGCCCTGTTAGACTGTTAGATCTCTCTGCACGTTCTGTGGCCGGCTTTGCCTTTGTGTTGGAAGGAGTGCCGAGAATACATAATTTTTTGGCCACCCTAATGGAAGTTATCATTATTTTGTGATGATGAAATAGGTGACAGTGAAGCATGTTCATTTCTACGATGTGCTTGGTACTTTCTGTTGGTAAACTGGTACTAAGATGAATCCACTTGAGTACATCATTTCTCTTTTTCCCCTGGAGGCTTTCCTTTTTATAATAGGTTCTGAAACACATCATCGATTCATGTACGATCGGGGACATTCTTTTTGGTAAATAAATCTTGCAGCTGCCAGCAGTTCACCTTTTTTTTTTTGGGGGGGGGGGGGGGGTTTCACCATGTTCTTTTTGATCCTCTGCCTCTTTATGAGGGACATTTAGAAATAGTGAAGCACAATGTTCAAAAACCTTACTAAGGTTCCTCAGGTAGACATAGTTACATAGTCAAGCTGGTGTGTGATACTTGTTGCTTGTTCTGCAGATCTGTATGCCTTTTGATAGAAGCGCTCATTCTTCTTTATCTATGTTGATGTTACTTTCAATTCTTTGACCCAGGCTTGTTTATCAAGCCTTTTTTTCTTTTGCTTCTGTTATTAGTACATTTAGACACCTCACTTGGTGAGAGAGAGGACAACTTGGGATCTGGACCAAGTGAGGTGCATAAAAGATGATGACGACAAAGTTTTGATGGGAGATGACCAGATTAAGAGGAGGTGGCAGACGTACTTTCATAAACTTCTAAGTGAAGAAGGGGATCAGGATATTGTACTAGGAAAATTGAGGAATGGCAACAGTCCCCATGAATTAAGTAATTGTGGGGACATTGAGGTCGATGAGGTCATGGAGGCAATGCGTAAGATGAGACGGGGCAGTGCTACCGGGCCAAACGAAATTCCGGTTGAACTTTGGAGGCGTGTGGGTAGAGTAGGCCTGGAATGGCTTACTGGGTTGTTTAATGTTATATTCAAGACGAATAGGATGCTTGAAGAGTAGAGGTGGAGTACAATGGTTCTATTGTATAAGAACAAAGGTGATATCCAGAGCTGCAACAACTATAGGTGTATCAAATTACTAAGTCATGCCATGGAAGTTTGGGAGAGAGTGGTAAAAATGAGAGTACGAAGGACGGTGTCTATTTCAGACAACCAGTTCGGGTTCATGCCGGGGCGATCTACCACAGAAGCTATCCACCTTATTAGGAGGATGGTGGAACAATACAGGGATAGGAAGAAGGATCTCCACATGGTGTTTGTTGATCTGGAGAAAGCATACGACAGGGTGCCTAGGGAGGTCTTATGGAGCTGCTTAGAGGATAAAGGGGTCCCGGTTGCCTACATTAGGGTGATTAAAGACATGTATGCCCGAGCTAAGACTCGGGTTAGGACAGTAGGAGGCGACTCCGAGCATTTTCCAGTTGTTACGGGGTAGCACCAAGGGTCTACGTTTAGCCCATTCCTATTTGCCCTGGTGATGGATGCACTAACTCATCATATACAAGGGGAGGTGCCATGGTGCATGCTATTTGCTGATGACATTGTTCTAATTGACGAGACACGAGGCGACGTCAACGAGAGGCTAGAGGTTTGGAGACATGCCCTTGAGTCTAAAGGTTTCAAGTTGAGCAGCACGAAGACGGAATACCTCGAGTGCAAATTTGGGGTCGAGCCGACGGAAGCGGGAGTGGAAGTGAGGCTTGACTCTCAAGTCATTCCCAAGAGGGGTAGTTTCAAGTATCTTGGATCGGTTATTCAGGGGATCGAGGAGATCGACGCGGATGTCACACACAGTATAGGGGTGGGGTGGATGAAGTGGAGGTTAGCGTCGGGAGTTCCGTGTGACAAGAAAGTGCCACCGTTACTAAAAGGTAAGTTTTATAGAGCAGTGGTTAGGCTTGCCATGTTGTATGAGACTGAATGTTGGCCGGTTAGGAACTCACACATCCAAAAGATGAAAGTAGCAGAGATGAGGATGTTGAGGTGGATGTGCGGGCATACAAGGATGGATAAAATTAGGAATGAAGACATTCAAGAGAAGGTGGGCGTGACCCCAATGGAGGACAAGATGCGGGAAGCAAGACTCAGATGGTTCGGGCACATTCAGAGGAGGAGCGCTGATGCATCGGTGAGGAGGTGTGAGCGACTGGCTGTGATGGGCACGAGGAGAGGTAGAGGGCGACCTAAGAAGTATTGGGGAGAGGTGATCAGGCAAGACATGGCGCGACTTACGATTACTGAGGACATGGCCCTTGACAGGGAAATGTGGAGGTCGAGCATTAAGGTTGTAGGTTAGGGGAAGTTGTGAATATTTCTACAGCACACTAGAGTGAGACTAGCAAGCTAGGGGTTAGTCTTAGGATGCTACTGGTCATCTACTGATGCAGGGCTTTAGCTGCTGGTTATTACTATATCATCCATCTATTTCGTATTTCTTATATTGCTGTGATTTTATTATGAGTCTATTGATGATACTAATATATCGTCTCTTGTTGCTTTCTTGAGCCGAGGGTCTCCTGGAAACAGCTTCTCTACCCCTCGGGGTAGGGTAAGGTCTGTGTACATATTACCCTCCCTAGACCCCACTTGTGGGATTATACTGGGTCATTGTTGTTGTTGTTCATCTTCATTTCCGTTTCCTTGCTTAGCATTTATATTTTATTTGTTTTCTTCTACTTTCTAGGAACTATGGCGTGCCCCTGCATTTGATTCGGGAACTTTATGAGACATTCCGCAACTTCAAGATTCGAGTTGCCGATTACATACGCTATCGGAAGATCACTTCAAATATGAATGACCGTTTTCCAGATGCTACACCAGAAGAGCTCGATGTGTAAGTTGATCACTCATAGCATTTGTATATTTTTGGTTTCTTCGCAACTTTCTAATGTAATCAGTTACTTCTGTGCTTATGCAGAAGTGATGCTACCTGCATCATATGTCGTGAGGAGATGACCACTGCTAAGAAACTTATTTGTGGGCATCTGTTTCATGTGCATTGCCTCCGTTCATGGCTAGAGCGTCAACACACCTGTCCTACTTGCAGAGCCCTTGTTGTGCCAGCTGAAAATGGGACGAATGTGGTAGGATCGCGACCAGATGCTCAACAAGGTATAAGTCTTTCCATTCATTGCTAATAATCTGTTTTCGAGCATCAAATTGTAGCATAAATGCTGAAGTGTGAATCTCATTAATAGCAGGCCGGGCAGGCTTCTGGCTTTTGAGGGTGGTTCTGAATTTTTTTTCCCGAGGTTTTTACTTTGTTGTTGTCACTATGATTGTGGATTGTATGTCTATTTTTTTCTTTTCTTTTTTTCGAGAAGTGATTGTATGTCTAGTTTCCGTATCCTAAGGATGACAATCATGTCAGAAGAGCTAATCAAGAGATGGGACACTTTTACGTCTGTATGTTTTTTGTACAAATAAATGAATGTGGCACTTGTATATATTTTACTAAACCTTTGTTAATTCTCTCTCAGGCCCTGGGTCAAGTGGTGCAAGTACATCTCAGAGTTCGCAAGCAAATACAGTGGCAAATAATAATGTTAGCCAACACCAGGCTAGACTCCAAGCTGCTGCTGCAGCAGCAGCAGTTTATCAGAAGTCCTTTGTTTACCCTTCTGTACCAACGCTGTCGTGGTATTGATTTTCTTATCTTTTATTTAGACGCATTATTTATTATTTGCTTTGCATATTTTTAGACCTTTCCTCATCTTACAGATGTGAAAAGCTGAAGTATACCTGTCTATATTCCTTTTTCAGCCTACTAGTTAGCGATAAGTAAATTTAGGAACTTTACAAGCAGGTTAGATAGGATTTCATTGTAGACACCAGTAAGAGGGAGTTTCATCTTTGTTATACATGCTTCATTTAACAAATTAAGTTGTTATCACTTGGTAAAGGTCCACTCTCTTGTGCACTTTATTACTGCACTGCTCTTTTACACAGGGCAGATCTATTTTGGTTTTTGTTTTCAAATTCTATGGATAAGTCAACTCCTGCTTTTTCTCTTTGTCCTTGCGTTGCCACTGGATGGCTACGTTGGACGTTCATTTCTTGTGCTTCTCAAATAAATATCTTTCTTAAAAAGAAACTTTTGTTAGCATATTACGTGGTACAGAAGTTACAATCTATACCACTGCGCTTCTTTTTCCTATTCCGTTTTTACAAAATTACATAATTAACTTGTGCCTCTTACATGCTACCGAATAAACATTTAAAATAGATCCATTTTAAGTGTCGTCTTGGTATTTGGAAAGTCAAATATAGCTCTGCTTGAGATGAATTGAGCATGAAATTTTGAATTTGCAAACAATGTCTCGCACTAGCATGCCTTCAGGGATTGTGATGTAATCACTAGTCTGATTGTGGGTCATTTCTGATTCACTCAATTGGGTCAGTTTCCTAGAAATTACTTGCTTGTCATGGACCCTCTATTAATAGCTGCTCATTTAGCTGTCCATGACTGTCAATGAGGTTGCCTTTAACTTGTAGTTCTTTGTTCTGCAATAGAAACTAATGGTTGATGCAGAATGAGGTGGAAGGTGGCTGCTTCAAGTTCAACTTTTTGACAATGCCACCCTCCTTCCTGTTTTCTTTCTTTCTGTTTTGGCAGTTGAAGAGGGAGTCTGTATTTTAGTAAGTTTCATAACTGTAGGAAGGAAAGTGAAACAATGGGGTCTTGCTTGCAGGTCTCCTGGATATGCTCCAGTTCCTCCATCCTATAGTCCAACAGGCAGTTCTGTCAATGTGCACCCAGATGGGGAGCGGGCATCAAATGAACAGTCACCTCAACATCAGTTAGCAAATATGCCCTTTGCTCAATATCCACGATGTGGTTTCCTCCCTTTTCAGTATCCTGGTGCTAACAATCTTAGTATTCCAAATGCTCAACTTGAGGCCCACAAGATACTTTTACAGCAACAAATTGAGGTATTAAAGTTTCATTGCTTGATTGGTAACATTTTCTATATGCCTTAATTATACATTTGGTATTGCTCTGTAAAAGAGCAGGTAAATTCCAATACACAATTCAATTCTACTCACATTTGTATTTGTAAATTATTCCAAGTAATATTCTGGAAAAAACGGTTGTTAATCTTAGCGAACTGCAAGATATTTTTCTTTAAGAGAATATCGTGATTTTAAGTTCTGGATTAATGAACATCTGATAACCTATTAGATCTTCTGGGATGAGTTGTAAACTGTTATTCCTTGAGTATTTCCTTTCTTTGTTCTCTAAGTAATTTAGAGCTCACATGGCTCCTGTTTGGTATTTATGATTCATTCGATTCATTAGTTTGTTTGTGGACAATGATCTCTAGGTAGAGTTCATTAACAGTCTGGATTGGAATGTTAATCTGGGATTTTANGGGGGGGGGGGGGGGTGGATGAGATATATGAATCATGCACATAGCTGCTTTATAGTGGACCGGATTCTTATTTTGGATGATTGTTTTTTCTTACCTTTTCTCTCTATTTTCTGTAATGCTTTTGTTTATTCTCTCATGGAGAGCTTAATTCTCATTTAATTATGCCGCTGTACCCTGTATTTATGGTCAGGTTTTGCAAAACCAGCTCAAGCTATTAGAGAATCCAAACACACAGAAATCAGCAGATGCTGTAAGAAATTCTGATAGTAAGGGAAAAACAATTTTGCCAGAGAACTCTCAAGGACAAACTGAAGGCGCAGAAATGTGAAGCTAGCACAACTGTATATTTGTCGCAAGTGCAGGCTGAAGTTTGGACGTACAGTTAGAAATAGCAATTGAACAATGGAATTTACAAGAGGTTCTGTAAGTTGTATAATTGTCGAGTGCTCTGGAAAGTGTTGTATTTTAGTTCAGCAACTGACTACTTTTGTCTTCTGATAGGATTTCTTCTTGAGGATTTCAAAAATCGTGTACTCCTTTTGAGTTTTAACTTCACTTATTATGTGCTACACACAATTTTCCTTAAATAAACTTCACACTCTTGTTCGTTCTTATTCTTCTTCTTTAGTTTTTCCCCTTATGTGAGACATTTCAGGGGAAATAACAATTTTGTTATCCTTTTATAACTCACAGTGGGAATATATTGCAGTTCATATGCCATAGATTAGACTAGATGATTTTGCTCTCTCACATACAATATACGCAAAAGGGCCTACAGTACCCCGATAACCCCTATCGTATGATAAATGGTTTATAAATATCCTCCGTTCATTTATCCGTCTGAAAATATAAAGTACGTTATTTCTATTTTTAAATTTACCCTAAAGTTGTCTAACGGGCCGGTTAGACCCGCTATCGGACCGGCCCGGTTCATAAGGGGCCGGGTGGGCTGGGTAGGAGGGGTTTGGCAGGTTTAAAAACTTTTACCGGGTAACCGGACCCGGCTAAACCGGTACACGTGAACAGTGGTGTAACCGGTTAAATCGGACCGGAACTGGCCCGGTTCAACGGTCAGATTTTTTTTTTTAATTTTTCAAACTCGAATGGGGCCCACTATCCGTTGGTTTGGTAAGATTCTGCAACTGATCCGTTAGCCAACGGATCTATTGATCAAATAGCCATTTTTTTTTATATAGTTTTTAACCCTTT
>MU758862.1:2793-16652 GCA_026770625.1 Nicotiana glauca | reverse complement strand
TTTTTTTATAACCGTGGTTTTCGGGCATCGCTTTGCGAACCCGACTAGCTGTACCCACCGGGTCCCGCTGTTTCAATGCGGGTGCACGGTTAGTTCCACGGGGCCCTGGAGACGCGGCCGGTTTGTAATGCCCCCAGTGGCCCTGGTGGGACTCGAACTGGCGACCTGAAGGACTTTGTCCTCGGGCCTTTACCAGCTGAGCTACACCTCAGGGTTCAATTTGCAATACTTCAATTCATCATTTCATCTTCTAATTTTATTTGGCTCACTTTTCTTGAATTTAATATATCGTGTTTTGTCATTCGGAATTTGAAGTTTGAAGTTTCAACTTTGAACAATTGAAGTTCAAAATTGAAATACTTGCTTGACGAGTTGACGTTTGTTTGTGGTAACATCGGAATTGTTTAATCAAGTGCTACTTTTATTGTCGAATTCGGTGCTCTCTCCAACTCTTTCTTTTATTTACTATTTTAATTGCATATTTAATTTTAGCTTATACTTTAATTTTTACAATATGTTGAATGCTGCTAAAAGAGCGTGTAAAAAAGTTACTGGTAGGGGAAATAAAAAAAGAGATTGTCCTTCAGCATCTAGTAGTAATAGTAATACCCAATTTACACATGTTTCCGAAACATCGCCTGATGATAATATAGATTATGAACAATTACAAGAAGATTTTGGAATAGAAGATAATGAAATAGGAATGGAAGATGAGATACCAGCTACACCTACTAGTGATGGAGCCGGTAGTGTTAGAGTTGCTACAAGCGGTGGTGATCGTGGCACTAGTAGTAGACCACATGTGGGCCCGACTACTAATCGTAGAAAAAGAAGTAAGGTTTGAATTTTTTTTGAAATAATAGAAGGTACTGATAGAGTTAGATGCAAAATTTATAACGATAATTTTAAACATTTGACTGGAGTAAATTTAGGGGGGACTGAGACGCTTAGTAGACATATGAGAGTTGACCATCCTATAGAATGGAGCGTTGATGGTGATGAAAATCAAACAACTATTAACCCTACTACTGGAGGTCTAGTGAAATATGATAAAATGAAGGATCGTGAGGAGTTAGCAAAAATGATTACTTTGAGTTGTCTACCTTTTTCTTTTGTTTCTTCATCATATCTTATTATGTATATTCAAAGGATTTACAATCCTTTATTTAAAAGTATCCCTAGAAGTACTTGTAGAGTTGATATCTTTAGACTTTATGGACAATATCAAACATACATACATTATTTATTTAGCCACTTTCCTTGTAGAGTTTGTCTAACTTCTGATATTGGCCATGATGTTAATGGAAATGATTATTTGACAATTACATGCCATTGGATAGATGATACTACTTGTATGCAAAAATGTATTATCGCTTTTAAATATGATGAAGATCAGAGTCATACTGTTGCTTTTATAAGCAGTACTATTGTTGAAGTTGCTGAATTTTATAATCTAAGCAAAAAAGTATTATGTATGTCTTTTGATAATGCTTCTAACAATAATGCCGCAATTTCAATATTAAAAATGCATTTGCAACCACCTCTTGCTGAAATTTTTCATGTTAGGTGTGCATGTCATGTTTATAATTTAATTGTTAAAAGTGACCTTGATTTATTTTCAGCTGAGATTACTCATGTTAGAAGAGTAGCTGGTGTTATTCAAGGAAATAATAGACAATCTAGAATAAAGGAATTTAAGAATAAGTGTGTCCAGTATAACCTTAAACCTAGATTCATGCCAAACGAAATTGTTACTAGATGGAATTATACATATATATTTTTAAAATATTGCTACAAATTTAGATTCCCAATAACTGAAGTTGTTAATACGCATTGTACTGATCCAAGGCGTATGTTAACAAGCGTTACTTGGGAGGTCATTAATGATGTTGTTAAATTTTTACATAAATTTTATACAGCTATTGTTGAGTTTTCTGGAGCATATTACCCCATTGTTACTATGGCTTTAGTACATATAGCTGAAATTTCTTTTCTACTATCTGAATTTAAGAAGAAAGAAAAATATAAGGATGTTGTTGAAAAAATACAAGCAAAATTCAAATAATATTTCTTTCCAATTCCTCTGATTTACTTAATTGGTGCAGTTTTAAATCCTTCTATTAAGATGTCTGATTGTCACCAATTAATGAATACTTTATATACTTATATGGAGATTGGAGAAACTGAAACCCCAACTTTATATGTCTCTATGAACAAGCTAAATGAATATTTAGAACAACTATTTATTATGCAAATGAATGCGATGATTCTGCTCGTGCTGTAGCCAATGTTAATCTCACTATGCACTGTACCACTTCTGCTACTGTGGATGATGAAGAAGGCCTTGATAGTTTTAATATTCTTTCTACATTTTCTAATACTCAAACTAGTAGCAGGAATATTGATGAACTTCAATTCTACTTGCAGAAGCAAAAAGAGCCTCGCACAAAGGAATTTTCACCGTTGGGATGGTGGCATGAGAATGGAAAGCAATTTTCTGTTCTTTTCGCTATGGCTCGGGACGTGCTGAATGTGTCAATTTCTACTGTTGCATCGAAGAGTGCATTTAGCCAAGCAAGACAACAACTTGGAGACACCCGCCACTAATTGGGAAGCAATGCTTTGGAAGTTTTAGTATGTTTCAGAGATTGAATTAGATCGGAACGAAGAAAACGAGGAAAGGAAGATGTTGATAGCCCAGAAGACGAGGAACTTGGAGATATATTAACACATGAAAACCCATCCGAATTTAACACTCCAGAAGAAGGTCAATCGGTTCATATTGATTATGAAGAACTTACTAAGGCAATGCAAGACATTTGAATTTACTATTTTACTTGTTGAAAAAAATGTAAACCTTTCATTTTGTAAGTTTGAAACTTTAAATTAAGAAATAAAAGTAGCACTTGCAATAAGTGCATTTTTTTCCCGTCTTCCTTGTATTATTTATGTTAGTACTTTATATTAATATAACTTACAATATTTATACTAAACCCGGCCCGGCCCCCTCAACCCGTAACCCGTACGGTTCAATTTTTACCCGTATGAACCCGAACCCGTTAAACCCGTTAAGGTCTAACCCGTAACCTGTACGGACCGTAACTCGGTCCGGACCGGTAGGCCCGTTGGACACCTTTAATTTACCCCCCACGACTAATAGAACTTCACGTGGGCATCTCATTAAATGATGTGTCGTTTTTTCATTTGTCCACGTGGCTCAGTGGGCCTAACATTGTATTTAGGTATTTTTCGACCCATTAAATCGATCCTACCCACTCCTTTTACCTTATACCCACTCTTTTAATCCTATACCCACATATTTTACTCATCTTCTTCCCCAATTTAGAACTTTATAGTCGTTTTATTTTCCAATCCTATTCTTCCAACTCTGCACCTTTCGCCGACAACCAACCATGGCTTCTTCTTCCTTAGTTCTCTTTTTTCTTTTATTTTATTTCTATGTTTTCTATTTTGCTTTTCTTTTTCTCCTTTTTTCTAGCATTGAACCCATATTTTTTTATCTAACTCTTTCTTGCTACTAGCGTCACTCCACATTGTCGGAGCCCGGAGAAGGGTACAAAGTATCAGTACAAAAGGCAACGACGGACAAATCTCAAAATATTATTTACCGGCTACAGTTGAACCCTTCTGTTCGAGCATCGCCTGAAATTGTCCGTTGTTTCAAGCTAGTTTCTTGAGTGACTCGAAAAGTCTCTCAAAAACTGAAGGAGAGAATGGAACTTTACTTTGACCAGAGAAATTTTCGGCGAAGGCCCCCATTGGTCATGTTGATCTTTATTTTTTCAGTAGTGGTTCTTGTCCTTCTTCATTAGCTAAGTTCTTTATGCTCATAGATTTGATTGATATATTTGGATAATTTTAGCATCTGGGCTCAATTTTTTTATTTCAGATTTTTGGTTTGTTTTGGTCCTTGTCTTCTTACTTAACAACCCAAATGTATCTGTTGATTTCCCATTTAAGAGTTTCAATACTTATCCTGAGTTTGATTGGAGAAATTTCAGAATCTGGTTTGAATTTCGGGTTATATCTATTCTTTAATTAATTTATTATTGTGTGTATGCATTGTCCCAATTGGAGAAGAAGAAAGGGGGAGGTCACATGAGTGGAATTGCGTGTGATAGATACCACCCATTTTTATAAATGAGTCGGATAAGGTAAATGTGTTAAAATAATATTTATTTTTTGTTCCAGTCAAAGATTGCCATGTGGCCCAGTTAAAAATCGTCACATCATTAAATGAAAAACCCACCAATTCTGACGTTAGCCGCGAGGATATTTTTGTTAGTAGAATTAAAGTCGTGTGCTTTTTTGGACGGATAGATAGACGTAGGGTATTTATAAACTATTTAGCAACCGATAGGGGTAGTTTAAGCCCTTTTCAAAAGGGATTTTGACATAATTACCCACAAAAACAAAACTATTTACCTTCGTCTACCCATTTATTTTTCTACCCATAAATTATTATATTTCCTACCCATAGCATATTTTGTGGGGAATTTTTTCTTTATTCTCCAATTCTTTTTTATTTCTATGGTTCTTTTCTTTTATCCTTTTTTCCTTTTTCTCATTTTCTTCCCTTTTTTTATTTTTTCTCTTTTATTTATTTATTTTTGCCCAAATCGTATTATTGTTATTTTTACCATAACTTATTTCATACTTTAATTTGACTCCTTCTTTATTTTTTTTATTTTTATTTTTTTCTTTATTTCTTGTTCCTTTTTTAATTCCACGTGTTTGTCATGCAAACATACTTCACTATAAATATTAGTACATACTCTACAATTAGCAGTAACACCAATCAGTGATGGAGCAAGACAATATAATCTGCGGCCACTAAATCTCCACATATACTAGTTAGAATAGAAATGATAATAAAATATTAGAAAATGCAATAAAAATATAAGTAGCAAAAAAGACTTCTAGTACCAACATAGAATATGATTGCTCTAGAATATTGATACAACTATCTGTGACTATACTACTGTACCAAAACATTAGAGGACACAATAAAAGTATGAGAAAATTATATGCTCGCATTGCAAGCTAAATATTCGCAAAGCAACTTGCTCATTCCATTTACTAACATGGTATATAGTTGTATGGATCGTTCCAACAATTGCCTATAATTATAAAAACTATTACATAATACACATAATCTATATCCATCAGCACAAAAAAAATTTAACACTACAAATCACGTTCATATAAATAATTTTAGAATAGAATTCACTTAAAAATACAGGCAAAACAACCCAAAAAAATATTCAAACTACCATAAGATACCAATATGGTATATAACTATACCAACATCGTATACAGTTTTACTGGTTAATTTTCGGCAACTATATCACTATACTACTATTACATAACACACATGCATAAAGAGAAAAATTAAAAAATAGTGTACCACATATTAATGTAATAAAGTATTTCAAGATATTGAACTACATTACTATTATTAAAAGAAAATCAAATATTGTACTAATAAATGCAGCTAATACAACCAAAAAATGATTCAACTAGCATATGATACCAATATAGTATATAGTTATACTAATAGGGTATATAGTTGGAATGAATTGTATACCGGAATTGTATATTTGTATACTATTTGAGTATACAATACAAATTCGTCTTCTTCTCTTGTTCAACTATATTTCAATCCAAACTTCTAAAATCTACTACAAAATCTCCACCAAATTGACTAGAACTTTAGATACAACTCCAATCAATTTTCCATACAAACCCATATAGGATCAGATCAAAATAATTAAAAACTCAAACAAACCAAGTTATGAGTTTCAAGCTTCAAGGTCCTTCAATGGTGGATTTGAATTTTTGTACAATAAAGTTAACTCACCCATAATCACTGAAAAACACAATAATAATTCACAAAAATCATGAATATCAGGTGATTTTTTTGGCATATGAATAATTAATTGCGATAACTATTAAAATCATGAACACAATATAAGAGCAGAGGGTGGTAGAAGAACTTGGAACAGCCTGATAACCATGAGCATAATATTCAGGTGATGATGCGATGACGCCAGGTGGAGTAACTGACTGAGGAAAACCGATCACAGGTTGATGTGGTGGGTAATCGGTAGGTGCTTGAAAAGTTCATATTCAGGGGAGGGTGTGGGTAAATAATTTGGGCCTCATGGGTAGGAATAGTAAATAGTTTAGATATGAATATTTAAGGGTAAATAGTTTGAATTTAATAGGTATAAAGTGAGATTTTCTCTTTTCTTTCTCTTTTCAAAAACCAATTTTGGATTAATGGAGCTTGAACAATGCACTTACTTGGGACCGCACGTGAATTAGCATTTATGTGGAAAAGATTATTGTTTTAGGAATACAAATACAAACAAAAACAGTTCCACTAAAATGTTCTACTATCCGATTTAATATATATGACATTCTATATGTTTTTAAAGTTTTTGAAACGTTTACCCTTTATTTATAAACTAACATTTCGACCATTGTGTTAATATATTTCGTCAATTGTTTACCAACATACTATAAAGTCAAACTGACGTTAACTAGTACTCAGTTAAATATTGTTCAATAAAATGTGATGAATAGAATATTGTCTATGTGAAAATGAGGTTATTACTACAAACATTAGCAATTACTAATAAAGAATAGAATACTAAGAATTTGTTTTGTTAATAATTGCGAAATTATTCCCACACTAACACAAAAATTTGATACACCTAAAGAGCACCTTATCCCTCGACCACCATCTAGGAAGAATATTACGTCGATATAATAGAATACCATGAATAGTAATTGAGGAATTTTCATAAAGCACTATAATTTAGAACCTAATTATCATATGTACCTATAGTTTACATAATTACCATCCATAACTGATGTTTAATTATTACCAGCTTGCATTACTTGTATTCAGACGCGCAACATATATAGCTTGTGTCAATTGTATTCCTTCGCGCCTTGTATCAACAAACACAACCTATATCAACTGTATTCATTCGCGCAACGAATAAAACCAAGGAGAAATTGTAACACCTCGTAAATTTGAATCAGTTGTGGATGAATTAAATGAGTATTAATGTGATGGTTATCAGTTGGTTATGATAGTAAGTGTACGAGGCATATCATAAGTGATTTGGGGTCCAAGGAGAGACCTAAGTCTAAACTAAGTTGGAAAATTACATGATAGACTAAAATTTCAAATGAGTACGCACAAGACCACACTTTGGACGAGCATATGTACATTTATATAAGGTATTATGTGATGCATAACCTATCAAACGAAAGATTTTATAGTCTAGTTTCTAACACTTCAAACCTTTCGTTATTTTGGACACTCCCACCAGAAGTTATAATAAAATTACCAAATGCGCAACCACCCCATGCGGCGTGGCTGTGCAGATTTATAGAACACTTCCAAATTTCTTTTCTAGACACATTTTTCATTACCACGCAGCCCCATGCGTCGCCCCATACACTGCGGCTTTGCAAATCTTTTTTTTTTAACTCGGCCCTATTTTGATATAAAACCTTCGGGGGTTATTTTTCCCACTTCATTTGGACGAATTTTAGGATTTTCCTCCACTCTCTCAAGACCTCAAACCCCTCCCATCTTCAAAGTAAGCATCACATTATCTTGGTGTTAATTCCATCGTTTATACACTAGTATTGATGAAATCTACACATAAAATACATAAATCTTCAAGAGATTTCTTCAAGAACGCAAATGAGGGTTTTGCAAGATTTCTTCCAAAAATGTGATCTTACACCCTTAGACTTACATGTATGAAATTATTAATGGAATATGAGTATGAATAAGTATTGGAACTATTGGTATGGTGTTTAGAAAACATAAGTTCCCAATTTGATTATACAACTATTATAGAGATTGAAAGATGATTATTTAATGGAACTTTGTTGGTTGGGTGTGGATGGATGGTCATACATGTAATGTTGGAAGTTATAAATTGGTTAATCATGATGGTGGGATAAATTGTTGATGAATGGTGGTAGTTAGATGAACAAATTATATGGTGATGAGGTGTAGAGATTTATGCCTACAAGGTGTTTGATAATATGCCTAATTGGCTTAAGTTATGGAATTGTTACTAATATTGGGTTCCATTGGATGTTACATAGATTTAAGGTTCTTAGTATATTGGATCATTTTAGTATCACTAAGGGCGAAATTGAGGTATGTGAGGCTAACTCTCTTTACGTTTGGAAATGTTTGTGATTCTCCCTACGTCCCATTCATTATGACTATTAGTAGTTTCCTCAAGAAGTAATTGTGCCTTAGTTCCATGAATAGTCGTGGAACTTCTATTCTCTAGATTCGTAACTCATTCATGATTTTTGTTCTAAAACTTGTGTAATCATTGCGTAGTAAATATAGACTTGGGTTTGATGCCCATGAATCTCAATCTAGATTACTCAACATGTCATAAACAGTCGAAGTTTCAATTTTCATAATCAGTTCATGAATACATGTCTCGGTCTAGCTCTATTAAGCATTCAAGTATCATGTAACTCAGTATGGTTCAGTATTTCAGCATCATGTATTTCAGTATGATTCTCAGTTTCTGAATGTTCAACACTTGTATTTGGGCATGAGGCCGCAATTTATGTTTTATGCATGTTTGTGCCTGAGGCCGTAGTTTATGCTTTATGCATGTTTGGGCCTGAGGGCGTAGTTTATGATTTATGCATTTTTGGGCCCGAGGCCGTAGTTATGTATACGTGTATTTGGGTCTGAGGTCATAGCTTGTGCACATATATATTGGGCATGAGGTCGTAGCTTATCCATATAAACAGGTTGTTCATCATTCAGAAGAGGGAATATTCATATCCTTACTTCCTTCGTTCAGTTCAGATATCAGTTATCATTTCAGTTACTAGTTATCAGTTCAGTTATGAGTTATCAGTTCAGTTATCGGTTATCAGTTGTCATTTTAGTTTTAGTTTTAGTTTCAATAGTTATCATTTCAACTATCAATTATCAATTCTCAGTTATCAGCTTAGTTTCAGCTTCATCATTTATAATTCTTTCTTTCCGTTGCTTTATATATCAGTGTAATTCAAATGTACTGACGTCCATTTTATCTAGGGCATGCATCTCACGATGCAGTTAATGATTTACATATTGATGATTCAGGACGCTATGATTCTTGTACCAGCTATTTGGTGATCCCTAGTTCTTTCGGGGCATTATCATTACCTTATAGTTTTTAGTATTTTCAGACAATCAGTGTTTCCAATACTTCATTAGAGGCTTCATAGACTAGAGTAACAGTTAGACAGAGTCACAAGCTTTTTTTGTTAAGCATTGTTGGCTACAGACATGTTTCAGACTTGTATTGGTGTTTCCACACTTTGTTTTTTATCATTCATACTTTCAGTATATCAGCATGTGCTAGTTTATCTTCCGTGTTTAGTATGTTATGTTATCGCATGTTGATTCAGCTAGCCAGTTGGTTCGTTCGATCACATGTAGTCAGGCAGCGAGTGTCGTGTTACGTCCAGGCCCAAGTTTGGGGCTTAGAGCACTAGGTTCAAGAATCCTAAAGAGTCTATGAAGCCGTGTCCAAGGGAGTTTCCTTTATATGTGTGTGCTGAACACTCATATAAATGTTTAACTACCAAGACATCCAGGATTGTCTCATTTCTTTCTACTCTAGATCGTGCCATGAAACTTAGAGCAATAGGTAATCTTCTCTTACTATCAAATTCCATACGTATCAAATGCCCAAGCAATAGGCAAGAAAAGTCTAAGGTTCTAGAAAGGATGATTTGCCTATTGTGGTATTACTATGGAGTACATGTTGGTAACCAATGAGATTTGAGAGGATATTAAAAGTAGGATGCAATGGATAGTAGTACAGATTAGAGCATAACCTTATCAGAAAGTACAAAAACAGTCATTATATTTTATGGTTATCAGTTTAACTCAATTACCAGTTATACAATCTTTCAGTTAGCAGGTTTATAGTTATTCAATATGCCATTTATTTGTTATTTAGTTACAAGATTTCCAATTTTCAGTGTATCAAAATTTCTGGAGATTTGTGAGTATAGAGTGATGCATATGGATGCTCAAAGAAAATGTAAGTAATAGTGATTATATAAAAATATTCGCATGTTTTAGGGATTAACACCCAAGACTCCCCAGATGGTGCATGAAGTGATTTATCAGATGTGTGTGGCAGTGTATCCGTATGTCAGACCCCAGAGTGTAATAGATTAAGAATTCAACCGCAACGGGCATAGAATTGATCACTATAGTTTTGGACATAAAAGAGCCTAATATAAATATAGCTAAGAATAATATGATGTACGAAATGAGAACCAAGAGCATGCGACATTGAATTTTAGGGAATGATTTTAAGTTGTTCATATTTATTCATACTAAAACTAGAAAGTATCACCTTATTAAGTTACTGTAAAAATAGGTATTATTATGAGATAAAGGATATGACAATTCATGTTAAGTTATGTGACTAAGTGTTTACCCCGAATGTTTATAATCTGATATGATTTTGAAGTATATAGAAAGTTAGGGGTTAGATATCTTAATTTTGTTTAAGATAGATGAAATTTTTCTAAGTGTGATCCATGTACATAGTTCAAAAAGAATGATAGTGTATGACAAAAAAATATAGTTAGATGATGAGGGAAGTTAGTATAAACCTTATGCTCTACTTTAGTTATTCAAAGCAGGAGAAGAAAATATTATGCTAGCAGGTGGTTAGTGAAGGATAGTAAGTTTTGAATATAAATATAATAAATTAGCAATTTCAGCATATCTAATAGATGTATAATTTAATTTACTTAGTAAAGTTACCACTAGTGAGTAGGTAACAGTTTGAAACACCAAACGCATGTTAGAACCCAAAGAGTTTAAGTTAACCCCGAAGTACATTGGCAGTGGAAAAAAATTAGCTAACAATGAGAGAGCAAGCTATAGAAGAATAGCCTTTAGGAATTATCGAAATGTGGTTTCTCCAAGATTGATAGTGTGAGCAGAGTTAAATTATTAAGATTTTGTATGATAGTTGTGAATACATTAGCTTTCCGTTATGTGAATAATTTAATTTTTCTAGCTCAGAAGTAAGTTGGAAGATGAGTCATCATTGACGTAGAGTGCAAAGAATTGCAGAAAATATAGAAAGCTATTTGGATCCAACAAAAAGAGAAGGATTCGTAAGTATAAGACCTTTGGTCTAATGGGTGATGTGAAAATTTTCAGTAAGTCCAGTTAGAGATTTGAAACCTGAATAATTGGCATAGGATAAGAAAAAAAATTAGTTCGATAATGAGGGAAAAATGTATAATTGCCACAAGGAATATGTCTAGCATGTGTAAGAAATACAACGTGAGTAGAATGATCACCAAGCTTAGTTATTCATGATAAAGTGATCATAGAAAAGCTATAAAATCATGCCCAGATATGTATTACGAGGGTAGTGCAATTACACGAGACTCTAATATTCCAAGTACTGGTAAGAGACTTAGCTCACAATAATACTATAAGTGTTTTTAGGAAGTGCTTAAGAAGATAATCAAGTGTGGGGAGTATAGCTCATGAATAAGGTAGAAAAGAGAACTATGTTGAAAGAAGTTCACTGCTTAGCCAAGGTAGGAGTTCGACTTTCGGACACCAAAGATAATGGAGTTGTTGTCTAAAACAAGAATTGTTCCTCCTTAGTAGCCGAAGTGAAGGAGAAACGGTTTGATGATCCCTACTTATTGTAGCTGGAAGAGGATATTCACATGCATAAGACGATGGCTTTTGAACAAGGGGGAGATGATGGTACTTTGAGGTACCGGGATAGATTGTGTGTTCCAACCATAGATGGACTTAGCGAGGGAGGAAGATGTTAGAAGCCCATAATTTCCGGTATTCTATCCACCTAGGTTTTCCAAAGATGTATCATGATCTTAAGGAGATTTATTGGTGGAACGACATGAAAAAGAAAGTTGCAGACTTTATGGACAAGTGTCTGAATTGTCAGCAAATGAAAGGCGAGCAGCAGAAAACCAAGTATTTATCTCAGAACACACACATCCTTTGGTGGAGATGGTAAATATGGACCGTATAATAGGATTATCTCGCTCATTTTGAAAGCATGATTTTTATGGGCGAAGGTGTAGATTGCCAATTAGTTGGTTCGAAGTTGGCGAAGCAGAGTTGTTGGGACCAGATTTGGTCATTCAGTCTACGGAGAAAGTCTAGTTGATTCAAGAGCATTTGAAGATATCTCAGAGTCGCCAAAAGTCCTATTCGAACATGAAACATAAAGACCTAGAGTTCAAGTTGATGATTGAGTGTTTCTAAAAGTTTCGCCTGTGAAAGATGTTATAAGATTTAGAAAGAAAGGAAAGCTCAATCCCAGATACGTCGGCCCATATAGGATCCTATGAAAGATCGAGTAAGTAGCGTATGAGTTAGAATTTCCACCATAATTAGCGATTGTACACTAGTATTTTACGTGTCATGCTATAACATTCAAGTTTCCAGTATTAAGATCTCATGTTGAAACATTCAAGTCAGTTCAGTACTGAGATACTCATGTCAGTCCAGTACTCAGATATTCATGCCAGCTTAATACTCAGATATTGATGTGAGTTTAGTGATCATATATTTACGTTAGTTCAACACTCGATTATTCGTGCCAGTTCAGTATTCATATATCCACGTTAGTTCATAATTCACGTATCTATAACGGACAAGTATTCATGTATATGTATCACGTTATGCGTATTATTGTACCATATGGAGCTAGTTTTATGTTTTGTTAGCTCGTACCTTCTCATTCAGACCTTATATTATAATTTCTATGCCTTTCGGTGTTTAGGCAGTTTAGTAGCCATTCTGTCCAGTAACTATTCAGTTTAGTATCTCATCAGTTCAGTAATAGTGTATTCATTCAATTTAGTATGCAAGTGTTAACGAAAGTTCATGTTCCCACCAGGCCCATTTAAGGTCCTGAGTTAGCCGAAGATACAACCAGGTCAATCATTCAAGGATAAATGATCCCAAGGAGTAGATAATGTAACACCTCATAAATTTGAATTAGTTGTGGATGCATTAAATGAGTAATAATGTGATGGTTATAATTTGGTTATGATAATAAGTGTACGAGGCATATCATAAGTGATTTGGGGTCCAAGGAGAGACCTAAGTCTAAGCCAAGTTAGAAAATTATATGATAGACTAAAATTCCAAATGAGTACGCACAAGACTAAACTTTGGACGAACATATGTACATTTATATAAGGTGTTATATGATGCACAAACTATCAAGCGAAAGATCTTGTAGTCTAGTTTCTAACACATCAAACCTTTCGTTATTTTGGACACTCCCACCAGAAGTTATAACAAAATTACCAAAAACGTAGAAATTTACATTACCGTGCCACCCTATGTGTCGCCCCATGCGTCACGGCTGTGTATATTTACAGAACACTTCCAAAAAAATTTTCTAGACTCATTTTTCATTACTGCTCCGCCCCATGCGTCGCCTCATGCACCGTGACTGTGCAAATCTTGGTTTTTTCAACCTGATCCTATTTTGATATAAAACCTTCGGGGGTTATTTTCCTTTCTTCATTTGGATGAATTTCAGGGTTTTCCTCCACTATCTCAAGACCTCCAACCCCTCCTATCTTCAAGGTAAGCAATTCCCATTATCTTGGTATGAATTCCATCGTTTATACACTAGTATTGATGAAATATACACATAAAAGACTTAGATCTTCAAGAGAGAGAAAAAGAATATCATGGCCCACTAACTCTCTCTCTCTCTCTCTCTTCTCTCTTCTCTCTCCTCTCTCTACAC
>MU758861.1:0-55989 GCA_026770625.1 Nicotiana glauca | reverse complement strand
AATTCTTGAACCCTGAACCAAAATTCTGGGTTCTTTTCCCCAGCAGAGTCGCCAGAGCTGTCACACCTCCTTTTTACCGAATTACTACACCCCGGGACGGGATATAATAAAGGAAGGAGTTTTTGCACTTAAAGGATAGTCGGAACGGGATTTATTTATTTAGATTCAGAGTCGCCACTTGCGAAATTAATGGTGCCCCAAGTCACCGAGTGAATCCCGAACCGAGGAAATATGACTCTGTTAACAGTCCGTGAACCAGAAATCCGGATAAGGAATTCTGTTAATCCGGGGGAAGGTGTTAGGCATTCCCAGATTCCGTGGTTCTAGCACGGTCGCTCAACTGTTGTATTTGGTTTTATCTGATTTTAATACATGTTCTACTTTTATGTGCCTCTTATTAATTATCCGCTTTTATTGTTGAAATTTTTTGCAAGAATTGCAANCGTGAAAATGTATTTCGGACCACAC
Organism: Nicotiana glauca; assembly: GCA_026770625.1. Classification (NCBI taxonomy): domain Eukaryota; kingdom Viridiplantae; phylum Streptophyta; class Magnoliopsida; order Solanales; family Solanaceae; genus Nicotiana; species Nicotiana glauca. The sequence continues at coordinate 55,521 of MU758861.1, read as the reverse complement.
TGTACCAGTACGCCTGTGGCCTTCAACTCATTTCAACTTCGTTGAGATTTAGATTTGGGTCGCATGAAATGCACACCCATATTAGGAAGGTAATATTATTAATAATCGCGCCTACAGCACCTACGTGTTTATTAGCTTGGGAAAGACCGTGAAATTTGTTAAACAAACCTTCCGATTTCTAGTGCTTCTTGTAAGCAATTATTGATTGAGGGCCTCGTAATTTTGCTTTGGCAAGGCTCGTCTCATCATTTTATTTAAAGATTAATCCTAAAGTGACTATGATTTTCCTACTTAATTTATCTCTAACAATAAAAATCCTAACGAATTAATAATTATCCTAAATGATTATTGGCCTGAATATGTCTTTGGGCTCAAGATAAACATCCTGGACCAATTGGAGTCGGTTCAATTCTAACAATTACTGAATTCTGTTGAAAAAAACAAAAAGATTCTGTTCGAAAGCCTGGACTTAGGCCCAAAATAAGATGTAAATTTGACCCAAACCTGGCCATTCATTTTTGACATACGATGAATCCTTTCGTGCACAACCACTGGAATAGTCATATTGACTCAGATGTTGAGTCAGAAATAATTTGTTTAGTTCTAATGTCTCAATTGATTTTAAGTTTGTATTTCACGTCCAAATCTGGAATTATATATACCTCTAATATAAAGCTAAAACCACAAAGTAATTCTCATCACCTTTGAAATAAGGTGAACACACTATTTCTGGTACCAAATATGTAACTAATCTGCAGACGTCTAAATTTATAATTGAGCTGCTTTCTTTTTAAAACAAAATCCTTTACACTAGTTTGAGTAAACGATTCATATCAAGAATTAAATTCATTTTTACTACTAATTGGATCCTTATATGATTCTAACGAGATTAACATGCCTACGTCCCTTCATATATTTAACAAACTAAATTTCTAATATTCAATTCACAGTCCAGCCAATATTCCAGACTAACAACAAATCAAATTCCAAACGATTTCAAATGTCCAGTCTATATTAATTACACAAAGAAAAAAAAACACGTGGTGCACGTGGGCTCGATCGTCGTGATACCTCCGAAGCGTGGATACATGAAAAACTGGATGCACGGCTGATAAGCTTGGCGGCAATGCAAGTCTATAAGCCACCTCTTCCACTCGATCAAGAATCTCAAACGGACCAATGAACCTTAGACTAAGCTTGCCCTTCTTCCCAAATCTCATCACGCCCTTCATAGACGACACTCGGAGCAATACCGCTCACCAACCATAAATGCCACATCTTGAATCTTACGATCTGCGTAACTCTTTTGCCTAGACTGAGCTGAACGAAGCCTATCCTGAATGATCTTCACCTTATCCAAGGCCTCTTGAACCAAATATGTACCTAACAACCGAGCCTCTATCGGCTCAATTCATCCAACCAGAGACCGACACCGCCTAACATATAAGGCCTCATAAGGAGCCATCTAAATGCTCGACTGGTAGCTGTTGTTGTAGGCAAACTCCGCTAAAGGCAAGAACTGATCCCATGAACCTCCAAAGTTGATAACACAAGCTTGAAGCATATCCTCTAGAACCTGAATAGTCCGCTCAGACTGACTGTCCGTCTGGGGATGAAATGCTATGCTCAAATCTACCCATATACCCAACTCTCGCTGCACCGCTCTCCAGAAGTGCGAGGTAAACTGCGTACCCCGATCCGAAATGATAGACACGGGTACACCATGAAGGTGAACAATCTCCCAAATATAGATGTCAGTGAACCTCTCAGAAGAATAAGAGACTGACACAGGAATGAAATGTGCTGACTTGGTCAGCCTATCAATAATAACCCATATCGCATCGAACTTCTTCCGATTCAACGGAAGCCCAGTAACAAAATCCATAGTATTTCGCTCCCACTTCAACTCGGGAAGCTCAATCCCCTGAAATAAACCACCAGGCCTCTAATGCTCGTACTTAACCTGCTAACAATTCAAATAATGAGCCACATATGCTACAATATCCTTCTTCGTTCTATGCCACCAATAATGCTGCCACAAATCCTGATACATCTTCGCGGCACCCAGATGAATAGAGTACCTGGAACTATGGGCCTCCTCTAAAATCAACTCTTGAAGCCCATCCACATTGGGCACACAAACTCGCCCCTGCAATCTCAAAACTCCATCCGCATCTAAGGTAACCTGTTTGGCACCTCTTCGCTGCACCGTGTCTCTAAGGACACACAAATGGGGATCATCAAACTGCCAATCACATATACGCTCCAATAACGAAGAACGAGCGACCGTGCAAGCTAACACACGACTGGGCTCAGAAACATCTAGTCTCACAAACTGATTGGCTAAAGCCTGAACATCCAAAGAAATCGGCCTTTGACTGATCGGAATATAAGCAATACTTCCCATAGTGGGCGACTTCCTACTCAAAGCATTAGCCACTACATTGGCCTTCCCCGGATGATAAATGATGATGACATCATAACCCTTCAAATACTCCAACCACCTCCTCTACCTCAAATTCAACTCCTTTTGCTTGAACAAGTACTGAAGACTCTTGTGATCAGTGAACACCTCACACGCCACTCCATAAAAATAGTGCCTTCAAATCTTCAATGCATGAATAATGGCTGCCAACTCTAAATCATGCACTGGATAGTTTATCTCATGAATCTTTAACTGTCTCGAAGCATAGGCAATGACCTTGCCATCCTGCATCAACACTATTCCAAGCCCAGCACGGGAAGCATCATAATATACTGTATAAGGCCCTAACCCTGTGGGCAAAACCAACACCGGTGCCGTAGTCAGAGCTGTCTTGAGCTTATGAAAGCTTGCCGCACACTCATCCGACCATCTGACCTGGGTACCCTTCTGGGTCAATCTGGTCATCGGGGTTGCAATAGATGAAAATCCCTCCACGAACCATCAATAGTAGCCTGCTAACCCTAAGAAACTCCGAATCTCTCTAGCTGATGCTAGTCTAGGCCAGTTCTTGACTGCCTCTATCTTCTTCGGGTCCACCTGAATGCCCTCTGCTGATACAACATGACCCAAAAATACAACTAAACCCAACAAGAATTCACACTTCGAGAACTTAGCATATAGCTGACTATCCCTCACAGTCTGAAGAACCACTCTAAGGTGTTGCTCGTGCTCCTCCTGGCTCCGGGAGTATATCAATATATCATCATTGAACACTATCACGAATGAATCCAAATAAGGCCTGAACACTCGATTTATTAAGTCCATAAAAGCTGCTGGGGCATTTGTCAACCCAAATGACATAACCAGGAACTCATAATGCCCATACCGAGTACAAAAAGCTGACTTAGGGACATCAGATGCCCTAATCCTCAACTGATAGTAACCAGATCGCAAGTCAATCTTGGAGAATACCCTGGCACACTAAAGCTGGTCGAACAAATCATCAATCCTCGATAGTGGATATTTATTCTTGACCGTTACCTTGTTCAATTACCGGTAATCAATACACAGTCTCATTAACCCATCCTTCTTCTTGACAAATAACACCGGTGCACTCAAGGTGAGACACTGGGTCTAATGAAATCCTTTTCAAGCAAATCATGAAACTGTTCTTTTAACTCTTTTAACTTTGGAGGGGCCATGCGATATAGTGGAATAGAAATGGGCTACGTGCCCAGAACCAGATCAATGCAGAAATCAATATCCATGTTGGGTGGCATACCTGGCAGGTCTGAAGGAAAAACATCAGGGAACTCACGAACAACGGGCACAGAATCGATAGAGGGAACCTCAGCACTGGAATCCCGAACATAAGTTAGATAAGACAAACACCCCTTCTCGACCATATGCCGAGCCTTCACATACAATATAACACTGCGGGTGGAATGACCCGGAGTCCCTCTCCACTCTAAACGAGGCATACCCGGTAAAGCTAAGGTCATAGTCTTGGCATGGAGTCTAAGATAGCGTGATAGGGTGATAACCAGTCCATCCCCAATATAATATCAAAGTCAAACATATCTAAAAGCAACAAATCTACACGAGTACCCAGACCCCCAATCACCACAACACAAGAGCGATGGACTCGATCGGCCATGATAGAATCACCCACCAGCGTAGACACATAAACAGGAATACCCAATGCGTCACTAGGCATGATCAAATACGGGGCAGAATATGATGACACATATGAATACGTAGACCCCAGATAAAACAACACTGCAACATCTCTATCACAAACAAGAACCGTACCTGCAATAACCACATCTGAAGCCTCTGCCTCGGGCCTAGCCTGAAGAGCATAACCAGCCCCACCACTCTGATCTACCTCTCTAGGACGGCCTGCTACTGGCTGGCCTCGACCTCTGGCGGTCTGAGCTCTACCTCTATGACCTCTACCTCTACCTCTGGCACCTCTACCCCCACCCCTAGCTTACTAGGCGGTCTATGGAGCACCTGGTGCCTGAACTATGGCATGAGAACCCTGGTGCTGAGACCTGTTCGGTGCTCGAGGGCAAACTCTGGAAATATGACCCGTGTCACCATAAGTGTAACAAGCCCTCAGCTACTAAGTCTACTCACCCTGTCGACCTGAATGACAACCACGGAAACTCTGAAGCGGTGGTGCGCTGATATGGGCTGGTGGTTCACAGAATGGCTGCTGATAAGAATAGTGTACATGAGAACCACGGCCACCTGGGGCATCCTGAGAAACCTGGAGGGCTGACTGTAAAGGCCTAGAAGGCTGACCCCTATCATATGAATCTCTGCCTCTAGATGAGGCACCACTGAATCGGCCTGACTGACGGGGTCTCTTGTCTGCTCTATGACCACTCCCCCCCCCCCGTGGCAATACCATATCAATCCTCCGGGCCATATTGGCCGCCTTCTGAAAAGTGATATCACTCCTAGCCTCCCTAGCCATTTGGAGACGAATAGGCTGAATGAGTCCATCAATAAACCGTCTAACTTTCTCCCTCTTGGTGGGGAGTATGATAATAACATGGCGAGCCAACTCAATAAACCTTGTCCCATATTGGGTGACTGACATAGATCCCTGATGGAGACGCTCGAACTACCTCTGATAGGCCTCATACTGTGTGATAGGGAGAAACTTCTCCAGAAAAAACACTAAAAACTGATCCCATGTCAAGGCTGGAGACTCTGCTGCTCTAGCTAAATAGAAATCCCTCCACCAAGTCTTGGCGGATCCAGATAGGCGAAATGCAGCGAAATCAATTCCAGTGGTCTCAACAATGCCCATATTCCGAAGAACCTCCTGTCAGCTATCCAAATAAACCTGAGGATCCTCGGTAGATGCACCGCTGAAAGTGGTAGTGAAGATCTTAGTAAACCAATCCAACCTCCACAAAGCATCGGCATACATAGCTGCCCTATCACTTGCCTGTGATACCACACCCGACTGAGCTGCTCCAACTGGCTGAACTGCGGGAGCCAGAACCTGGGGAGCTACCTCCTCCGGAGTACGAGTAGCAGGAGTCTAGATCCCTCCTCCAGCCTGAGATATAGCTGGTGCTACAAGAAGCAAACCCGCTCGGGTAACACTCTCTATAAGGCGCACCAATCGGAGCAAAACGTCCTGAAGAACTAGGGTAGCAATAAACCCCTCTGGGACCTGAGCTGGGCCCACTGGAACTGCTGGGGCTAGGGCCGGAACCTCCTCGTCAAAGTCGACCTGAGGCTCCGTCAATAGTGCTGCTACTCGGGGCTGAGCTCTGCCCGTACCTCGACCTCTAGCACGGCCTCGTCCTTGCCCCTAACAGGAGCTACCTCAACCTCGGACTGTTGATCGGAAGATGAAGAAGAAAGTGTTCTCGCCATCTGCGAGGAACAAAGTAGAAATTCAATTAGCATTGAGAAACCAAACCGCACGACAAGGAAGAACAAATGTGAAACTTTTCCTAACTCGGTAGCCTCTAGGAGATAAATACAAACATCTCCATACCAATCACTCAGACTCTACTGAGCTTGTCCATGAGTTGAGAGACCTATGTAACCTAGAGCTCTGATACCAACTTGTCACGACCCGATTTTCCCACCCACGGGAGTCGTGATGGCGCCTACTAATGAGAGCTAGGCAAGCAAGTTTAATTACTTTTTCATTAATAGCATAATTCCTTTTAATAATTATCGGCAATAATACAAAAGCAACGAAATTGAATAATAAGCAGAAGTCTCAATATTATAGAAAATTGAATAGAAATGTGGAAAATCTCAACAGAAGCCTCTACCCAAGAGTGGTGTCACAAGACTCACGAACTGCTAAGAATACAAAATACAAACGTCTAAAAGAGAACATAAACTATTTTTCTCGAATACAATGAGATAATAGACAAAATAAAGGATAGAGGAGATGTCGGGCCTCCGGATGCCTGCAAGGCTACCTCGGGTCTCGCTAGACTGAAGGCCTTCTCCCACACTGCTGTTGCTGTAATCCGAAACCTGGATCTGTGCAAAATAGTAGAGAGTGTAGTATCAGCACTACCGACCCCATGTGCTGGTAAATGTTTAGCCTAACCCCGATGAAGTAGTGGCGAGGCTATACCGGACTACCACATAAATATGTGCAATTTTATATATATATATATATATATATATATATATATATATGCAGCAGAATCGAAATACAAAACAGATAAACAATATGGGAGGGGGAGCATGCTGTGGGGAAACAACAATTTCCAAATAAGAGTCGTCCAGTAATGAAGGAAAACAACACAACTCAATCATAAGTAATTAAACAGAAATCAACAAGTGTATGGCATCACCCTTCGTGCTTTTACTCTCATACTCACCAAGCAATAACATGTGCACGGCATCATCCTTCGTGATTTTACNGAACAAAGTAGAAATTCAATTAGCATTGAGAAACCAAACCGCACGACAAGGAAGAACAAATGTGAAACTTTTCCTAACTCGGTAGCCTCTAGGAGATAAATACAAACATCTCCATACCAATCACTCAGACTCTACTGAGCTTGTCCATGAGTTGAGAGACCTATGTAACCTAGAGCTCTGATACCAACTTGTCACGACCCGATTTTCCCACCCACGGGAGTCGTGATGGCGCCTACTAATGAGAGCTAGGCAAGCAAGTTTAATTACTTTTTCATTAATAGCATAATTCCTTTTAATAATTATCGGCAATAATACAAAAGCAACGAAATTGAATAATAAGCAGAAGTCTCAATATTATAGAAAATTGAATAGAAATGTGGAAAATCTCAACAGAAGCCTCTACCCAAGAGTGGTGTCACAAGACTCACGAACTGCTAAGAATACAAAATACAAACGTCTAAAAGAGAACATAAACTATTTTTCTCGAATACAATGAGATAATAGACAAAATAAAGGATAGAGGAGATGTCGGGCCTCCGGATGCCTGCAAGGCTACCTCGGGTCTCGCTAGACTGAAGGCCTTCTCCCACACTGCTGTTGCTGTAATCCGAAACCTGGATCTGTGCAAAATAGTAGAGAGTGTAGTATCAGCACTACCGACCCCATGTGCTGGTAAATGTTTAGCCTAACCCCGATGAAGTAGTGGCGAGGCTATACCGGACTACCACATAAATATGTGCAATTTTATATATATATATATATATATATATATATATATATATATGCAGCAGAATCGAAATACAAAACAGATAAACAATATGGGAGGGGGAGCATGCTGTGGGGAAACAACAATTTCCAAATAAGAGTCGTCCAGTAATGAAGGAAAACAACACAACTCAATCATAAGTAATTAAACAGAAATCAACAAGTGTATGGCATCACCCTTCGTGCTTTTACTCTCATACTCACCAAGCAATAACATGTGCACGGCATCATCCTTCGTGATTTTACTCTCATTCCTCACGTATATCAATAGAATCAGTATGGAATAGTACATCGTGCGGCACGACATCACCCTTCGTGCTTTGACACTCTTTTCTCATAATAAGCGAACAATGCACGGCATCACCCTTCGTGCTTTACACTCTTTCCTTACCATAAACAAATAATGCATGGCATCACCCTTCGTGCTTTAACACTCTTACTCACCCAAATAACAATCACAAACAAGGGCAAAGGAATAATAAAGCAATAATGGAGATCCCGACAAGGGAACACAAGCAAACATTTAAAAACCCGACAAAGGTACAACATCAATAATCTCAACGTCCCGGCAAGGGAATAGATAATTAACTCTTTCTCTTTCTTTCACTTTCATCTCATAGTTCACATTATCACTCGAGCCAATGTTCCAAAGATTTACGTATCTCATATACCTTCACAATTTGTAATTCAACTCGAGCCAATGCTCCACGAAGTTTAAAGATCACAATTCCTTTTACAAGCTCTTTACAACATATAGAAGTCATCAATTAAGCATGGAAGTTATAACAAAATCAAAACTATACGCAAAATAAGGTGTCACGGTCATGCTAGAAACCAATGTATATATACCTGTCACCATGCCTATACATCGTACTCGACAATTAGCAAGTAGCAAATAAGACTCAACTCCCATTCCCTCAAGCTAAGGTTAGACCAAATACTTACCTCGATGCTTTGAACTCAACTCAAGCCTCAAATATATCATTACCCCGTGATTCCACCTCCAATCCGCTCGAATCTCGCCACAAATTACTTAATTACTTTAATAAACACTAAATGAATCAATTTGAATGCATAAAAATGAATTTCTCAAAGTTTTGCCAACAAGTCAAAAATCGCCCCCGGGCGCACGTGTTCAAAACCCGAGGTTCGAAACAGAACCCAATTACCCATTCCCCCACGAACCCAAATATATGATTTGTTTTGAAATCGGACATCAAATTGAGGTCCAAATCACTAATTTTAGAAAAAACCTGGGTTCTATCCAAAACTCCCAATTCCACCGATGAAAATCATTGATTTTAAGTGGAAAACATGTTAAATGATGTTAATGATTGAAATAATTGAGTAAAAATGGACTTACAAATGATTTGGAATGAACTTGTTCTTAAAAAATTGCCTAAGGAGTTTGGGTTTTGAAAGAATGGTGAAAAATGGTGAAAATTCGACTAAGCATAAAATTTGCTGGGCCTCAGATATGGAAATTGCGAATGGGGGTTCGTAATTGCGAACCCCGACCAAAAATAGGAATTGCAAACAATAGTTCACATTTGCAAACTCAGACGCAGCAGGAAGACTTTGCATTTGCGACAATTCCATCGCATTTGCAAAAAACCCATCTTCGCATTTGCGAGCCAACAGTTCGCATTTGCGACCCAGCTGAAATCCTCCCTTCCTCGCATTTGCGATGCCAGGCTCGCTTTTGCGAGCCCTGCTTCGCAAATGCAAAAATTGCAGCACTGAGTGCACCAGATTTTCTAAAGTTCCAAAATGCAATCCGACGCCTATCTAAAACTCACCCGAGCCCTCGGGGCTCCAAACCAAATATGCACACGACCTCAAAAATATCCTACAAACTTATCCGTGCAATCAAATCGCCAAAATAACATTATATACATCGAATTAAGCCTCAAACTTCATGATTCCTTCCAAATTTTCGTAAAGCATCAAATTTTCATTTTAAGTCCGAAACACGTCAAACAACGTTCGTTTTCAACAAACTTCACAGAAACCGCTTAAACCATATATAAGACTCGTACCGGGCATCAGAATCAAAATACGAGCCCGATACCATAGTCTTTTAATCAAATTTCATTTCCAATTTCCTTAATTATTTCCAGAAAATAATTTCACACAAAATTTCATTTCTCGGGCTTGGTACCTCGGAATTTGATTCTGGGCATACGCTCAAGTCCCATATTTTTTTACGGACCCTCCGGGACCATCAAATCATGGGTCTGGGTCAGTTTACCCAAAATGTTGACCAAAGTCAAATTTATTCAATTTGATATCAAAATTTAGTATTTTTCTCACAGAATTCATATTTAAGCTTTCCGGCTACGCGCCCGAACTGCGCACGCAAAATCGAGGCAACCCTAAATGAGGTTTTCAAGGCCTCAGTAGCACAAAATGAGTAATAAAACAAAAACTCCCCTGGGGCCGGAAAAATAAGAGACGAAGCTTTACTTAGATAGGGCTTTGATTGGTATTTTTTTTTCTTAGTGATTGGAAAGGAGGGCTTGATGACCCATTGGGTCATTACATCACGATGTCTACTATTATCAAATCCTCTAGTCCCTAATTTCATGTTCGGTATTATCTTATTTACTAGCCCATGCTGATTTTTTTTACTCCAGGGGCATAAAATGACATGATATATCTCAAGCATAATATACAGGAATATGATAAATATTGAAGTACATTCCTGCAGCAGAATGATTAATATTGGCATGAGTTGGATATTGCCATGAGATAAAGATCTAATTTACAAAGCCCATGGCTCCAACATATCTTTGTGCAGGATTTCTCAATTTTATATATATATATATATATATATATATATATATATATATATATATATATATATATATCTGTGCAACTGTACTTGAGGATGTTTAAAACCACTTAAATGACTATTACTGTGATAGAACTTGAGTTCAGCTGTTTAATACCCCACTAGTTGAAAAGAATCTATCTTTTAAACACTAAACATGCCTCTTGGTATAAACTACCTCCTCAGATATCCTTTGTGTATTTTGTTGATCCAATACTGTCAAACATATACAGTGGTATTACAAGAAAATAGATCTTTAACGACCACTTCTTCACGAAAAGGAAATTAATCCAGTCGTAATATGAGTACTTATAGCGACCAATATTTATTCTGGTCGTTAAAGTTATCTTTTACTGTATTTTTTATGAGGGAATTATGTCTCATCCCGAACTACCCCCTAGACGTGACTGACATCCAGTTAACACCACCTGACAGGCGAACCTCTTTCTCTAACATTTAACCATTTACACAAACAATGAGAGAAGAAAATACAACCCTAATAGTATTATTAATAATTAAAGAGGAAACGGTTATCGCCCACTACCTTAGCCAATCGATAGAAAAACCAACAATCTGGCGTCTCTTTCTCTCTCTTTAACGTTCTTCTTCTTTTTCTTCTTCTCTAACGTTCACTGCTAACCACCCCCCACCCCCACCCCCAGCTCCTCAGCCCCTAACCCGCCTACATTAAGCCCCAATAGCACCCATGCCGGTGCTGACGCAAGTGCTGCTACAGGTACAGATTCTTTTCCGGCGAGGATGAGCTATTTTAAGTTGGAGGGATAAAGCTTGGATCTACTCTATTTTTGGGTACCACTTATTTTTAACTTATTTTCAGCTTACTTTCAACTTATGTTCAGCTAATTCTGTTGGATAAAGCTTGGATTTTCTCTATTTTTAGGTACTGCAAAGTTTGAGACTTTTTGTTTAGTGTTACAGTTTCTTGCTGGTTTTCTTTCTATGTCATATGTATGAAAGTGATATTTTGGTAGGACCTTGTCTCTCTCCCTCTCATTCTATAAAATGTATATTCATCTACATATTTCTCTTCTTTGCATAAAAGTATTTTCTGCGTCTGTTTTCTTAGTTTTATGCAATATCAGCTGTAGATCGAATTTGGGTCTTGGTAATTTATTTATTTTGATTCTATAAAAACTTTTTACTTTATATTTTTCTTCATTTTACTTGGTGAATTTTGTGTATCCCTCTGCATTTTCCCTATATTTCCCCTACTACTGTCAGGAATACACCAATGGTAGCGGTGACAGCCCTTTCGGTTTTTGGGTCGTGGTATTTTCTGTGTTTTCAGGGAATTTTCGAACTTGTTAGAGACAAGTTGGGTGCAAAAACACTAGCAAAGGAGAGCAACCGGGAAGAGCGACAGCAAAGGGCGGTGGGAAGTAGTGCGTGAGCATACAACTACATCGAGTACAACAAGTCAATACAGGTTTGGTTCTCGAGAGTTGGTACCTCCCGCTCTACAGTTTCCCTTTTGGTGTGAGCTAATTTGATGTTACTTTAGATCATAATAGTTCAATCATTCTACTTTTGTACTTGTAGTCACTTGCTTCCTTTTAGTTTGATTCGTTGTCCGGTGTGCACTAGCGAGTTTTCTTTATATTAGCCATAGGTTTAGTGGCTGCAGTTTGGGATGATAGATTAAGGGCATGTCCTCGTGTGGGGCAGAGTATGGGGGTGGGGTCAGGGTGTGGGACAGGAGGCAAGGGAGGTAGAGGGGGGAAGGGAGCCTATAGGTTGAGAATCGGGTCATGGAACATAGGTTTGCTAACGAGTATGTGTATAGAGTTGGCGAAGATCCTTCAGAAGAGGATGATTAATATAGCGTGTGTCCAGGAGATGAGGTGGGTCGGATCGAGGGCGAGAAACGCGGATGGGTATAAGCTGTGGTACTCTGGAGTACTGAGGGGTAAGAACGGAGTGGGTATTCTGTTAGATAGCCACCTTAGAGAGTCGGTGGTTGAGGTCAGGCGGGTGAATGATAGACTAATGACCATTAAATTGGTGGTGAGTGAGTGTACTTTAAATGTTGTTAGAGCGTACGCGCCGCAAGTAGGCTTGGATGAGGAGATTAAAAGGTGCTTTTTGGAGGGGTTGGACAACATCATCCGTAGTATTCCGCTTTCAGAGAGGTTATTTATATGAGGAGATTTTAATGGTCATATTAGGTCGTCTGCAGGTGGTTATACTGCGGTACATGGCTGCTTTGGTTTCGGGGAGCGGAACAGTGGGGGCACTTAGCTGCTAGACTTCACCAAGGCATTCGATCTAGTGATTGCGAAATCTAGTTTTCCTAAGCGGGAGGAGCATTTGGTCACTTACCAAAGTTTGATGGCGAAGACTCAGATTGACTCTCTCCTTCTCAGGAGATGCGACAGAAGGTTGTTCGTGGATTGCAAAGTTATGCTAGGGGAGACCCTTGCGATGCAACATAGGCTTTTGGTGATGCACATTGGTATTATGATAAGGAAGAGGAAGAGGTCAGTACGAGGCCGCCCGATGATTAGGTGGGGCGCCCTGACTGAGGATAAAGCTCAGGAGTTGGTAGGAAGGTTATCGGCAATGGGAGCTTGGAGAAGTAGTGGGGATGCAAACACTTTGTGGTCGACGACGGCAGAATGTATAAGGAAGGCGGCGAGAGAGGTGTTAGGGATATCTTCGGGATGCACCGTCGGCCACGAAAGAGACTGGTGGTGGAATGCAGTTGTCCAAGGTAAAGTGGATGTGAAGAAGGCGGCTTACCTGCGGTTAGTAGGGAGCACTGGCGAGGAGGAGAAGAGAGAGAACAATGAGAGATATAAGTTTGCTAGTAAGGAGGCAAAGATGGCAGTTACGGAGGCTGAGACGGCAACTTTTGCTCGTCTGTATGAGGAGCTAGGGAATAAAGGCGGGGAGAAGAAGCTAATCCGACTTGCTAAGGTGAGAGAGAGGACGACTCGGGATCTGGGCCAAGTGAGGTGCATAAAAGATGATGAAGGCAAAGTTTTGATGGGGGATGACCAGATTAAGAGGAGATGGCAGACCTACTTTCATAAACTTATGAATGAAGAAGGGGATGAAGATATTGTACTAGGTGATTTGCGAAATGCCGATAGCCCACATGAGATAAGTGATTGTAGGGACTTTGAGGTCAATGAGGTCATGGAGGAAATGTGTAAGATGAGGAGGGGCAGAGCTACCAGACCAGACAAAATTCCGGTTGAACATTGGAGGTGTGTGGGCAGAGCAGGCTTGGAATGGCTTACTGGGTTGTTTAATGTTATATTCAAGGCTAACAGGATGCTTGAAGAGTGGAGGTGGAGTACAATGGTTCCGTTATATCAGAACAAAGGCGATATCCAGAGCTGTAATAACTATAGGGGTATCAAATTACTCAGTCATACCATGAAAGTCTGGGATATAGTGGTAGAAATGAGAGTGTGAAGGACGGTGTCTATTTCAGAGAATTAGTTCGGGTTCATGCCTGGGCGATCTACCACAGAAGCTATCCACCTTATTAGGAGAATGATGGAACAATATAGGGATCAGAAGAAGGATCTCCACATGGTGTTCATCGACCTAGAGAAAGCATACGACATGGTTCCTAATGAGGTCCTATGGAGATGCTTAGAGGTTAAAGGCGTCCCGGTTTCCTACATTAGGGTGATTAAAGACATGTATGATGGAGCTAAGACTCGGGTTAGGACAGTAGGAGGCGATTCCGAGCAATTTTCGGTTGTTATGGGCTTGCACCAAGGTTCTGCGTTCAGCCCTTTCCTATTTTCCCTAGTGATGGATGCCATAACGCATAATATTCAAGGGGAGTTGCCATGGTGTATGCTATTTGCTTATGATATAGTCCTAATTGACGAGACAAGACACGACGTTAATGAGAGGCTAGAGGTTTGGAGACAGGCCCTTGAGTTTAAAGATTTTAGGTTGAGCAGGACGAAGACGGAATATCTCGAGTTCAAGTTTGGGCTCGAGCCGACGGACACGGGAGTGGAAGTGAGGCTTGACTCATAAGTCATCCCTCAGAGGGGTAGTTTCAAGTACCTTGGGTCAGTTATTCAGGGGACCGGGGAGATCGACGAGGATGTCACACACCATATAGCGGTGGGGTGGATGAAGTGGAAGTTAGCAATGGGAGTCATGTGTGACAAGAAAGTGCCATCGTTACTAAAAGGTAAGTTTTATAGAGCAGTGTTAGACCGGCCATGTTGTATGGGACCGAGTGTTGGCCGGTTAAGAACTCACACATCCAGAAGATGCAAGTAGTAGAGATGAGGATGTTAAGGTGGATGTGTGGGCATACAAGGATGGATAAGATTAGGAATAAAGTTATTCGACAGAGGGTGGGCAAGCCCATGGAGGACAAGATGCGGGAAGCAAGACTCAGATGGTTCGCGCAAATTCAGAGGAGGAGCACTGATGCACCGTTAAGAAGTTGTGAGCGACTGGCAGTGGTGGGCACGAAGAGAGGTAGAGGATGACCTAAGAAGTGTTGGAGAGAGGTGATCAGGCAGGACATGATGCGTCTTAGGATTACTGAGGACATGGCCCTTGACAGGGGATTGTGGAGGTCGAGCATTAAGGTTGTAAGTTAGGGGGAAGTTGGGAATATATCTATAACGCACTAGAGTGAGACTAGACAGTTAGTAGTTAGGCTTAGGATGCTATAGATCAGCTACTGATGCAGGGCTTTATATTCTAGATATTAGTTGTCACGACCCCAGTTCGCCCTCCGTGAACATGTCCAGACGGCACCTAGTTCCTACGACTAGATAAGCCTAACAATGCGGAAGATAAGCCATAAATTGCAGAAGAATAATTAAATCTGATTTAGTAAATTAAACTTGTATTTAAGGTGCCGCTCGGCACATACAATAACAACTCTCGAAGCTAACAAAAGTTTCCAAAACCCGGAATCTTACAAATTACAAGCTAACGGATACATAAGAGGCTCTGACTCAAGAATATCTATACAAGGAGAATTACCGAAAGAGCTATACTTATTATAGAAAGCTGGAAAAGGGACTCCTCGGTCCGCGGACGTAGCAGATATACCTCGAAGTCTCTACCGATACGCCTCCTTCCAAGGCTGATAGAATTGAGTGGGAGTACCTGTATCTGCACAACAAAAATGTGCAGAGGAGTAGCATGAGCATACCACAGCGGTGCCCAGTAAGTATCAAGACTAACCTCGGTGGAGTAGTAACGAGTAACAGTCAAGGCACCTACCGGTCAAATAAATAGTATAATCATAGGAATAATGGAAACGATATATAACATGTAAAGACTACATGAATGCCTACAAGTGCTACAATTCACGATAAGGGAAAAAGGGCAACAAGTAATAACAAGACTATAATAAATGATGATACGAAATGACGGCAGAATCATAATCCAAATCCTAAGGTCACAACACAACAAGGGGAAAACAAGTCAATAACTCATTTCCTACAATGATGATCACATAAGGTCTTATTCAACGCCTTCCACAATTTTATCAAAATCTCGGACAAACCACAACTCACGAAAAACCCAGCATCTGAAATCTATCACTTGGCACCATGTGCCCTATCAATCTCGCATTCATACTGACAACTAACTGCCAAATTAGGGCCACTCTCACATATATAATGGATAAGCGAAGGCGTATCTCCACCCTTAGTAGGATCGGAAGGAATTCACTTCTAATGGGTATGTCCAACTACATGTATGCTTGTGCAAGTGCTTTTAACACGAATATTCACCAACTAGCAAACATGAAAAAGGAGAACGGACTGCACGTACGATGTTTCCTCACAACTACCAAGCGGTAAAGCTCATACAATTAAGCAACCCACAATCAAATTATTAAACAAATAGGAATGCCTCCACTGTCCGTCACAATTATCTACAATCAACCCCTCACATAGCCCACCTTATTTCGCCACGTGTGCAAAGAACAAAATAATAAGCACAGCCTTATTTCGCCACATGTGCATCACAATGTTCCTACATTATTCCGCCCCATGCGCAACCCATATATAAGCATGTAACATATCCCGCCTTATTACGCCACATTGGCAACACATCAATAGCAACAACAGCATGGCAAAGACCTCGTGCAACCCTTCAACAACAACTGCACGGCAGAGACCTCGTGCATCACAGTACAAACAGCCCATGGCAGAAACCTCGTGCATCACAGTATCAATAACCGCACGACAGAAACCTCATGCATCACAGTCTCAAGTACAACACAACAAATGAAAACATATATAGGAACAAAGCAAGATAATCAACTCAGCTATAAAATGGTACAATTAACTCAGAAGGAATAACCGTAACAGAGAATACTAAGCGCAATAAGATCAACTCAACAAGGGAGAAATAATATGAAACAACGATTCCATAATACTAAGTTCATCAACAAGGAAGTTAACATGAATCAAATAATTACAATTAAGGAAATATCAACTAGGATATCTAACTTCTTTCCAATTAAGACCAATTAATTACACGAGAGATAGAAGTAATGCTTTCCAATTAAAGACAAGCAGTTAGGAATGATAATATGACTATAGAATGGTAATGTCTACATCGAACAAGTAAAAGTCAATTAGGCAACAAGAATAAGCAAAAAAAGGCAAATAAATTCCAAGACATGTAAAGGTGAAGCTAATAACAGGGAACACAATCGTATCAAGAACAACTTCATATTCGGTGACTACAAGGATCTAAGAGCCTAAAAGGGACAATTTCCAACAAATAAATACGAGCACGCACTCGTCACCTCACGTACAAGGAATACAATCAACAAAGAAGACTCAAATCCTAAGGGGAAGTCCCCCACACAAGGTTAGGCAAGATACTTACCTCGAACCGACTAAAATCAACCTGCAACCACGTTCTTGCCACGAGTACTCGACTCCAAATGGCCCAAATCTATTCAATTAAATTGCAAATTGTAAATAACATCTCAAGCAACGGATTCTACTATTTAATTCAAAGCTAAAGCGCAAAATTAGGAAAAATGACCAAAATGCCCCTCAGGCCAATGTCTCGGAATTGGATAAATTTAACATATTCACAACCCTCATACTCTCATGAGTCTAATCATATAAAATTCTCTCAAATCGGAGGTCAAACACCCCCTCAAAACTCAATAATTTGGCTTATGAAGTTTTTACCCATTTTTCATTCAAAATCTGAAATTAAAGGATGAAATTAAGAGGAGATTCATGGAAATTGGTCTAAATCAAGTGAGAAACACTTACCCAAGTCACCCAGGTGAAAATCCCTTAAAAAATTGCCAAGAGCCAAGCTCGAGAACTCAAAATGTGATAAAAATGGAGAAACCCTCGAATTTGGGATTTAATTCTGTCTGCCCAGTGATTTGTGCTATGCGATCGCGGGCCAAACAATGCCATCGCATACAAGGAAAAATATAGATGCTAAATTTGTGCTATGCGATCGCGGGCAAATCAATGCGATCGCATAGAAGGAAATACAGCTGTCCAAAATTTGTGCTATGCAATCGCGGGACAAGCAATGCGATCGCATAGAAGAAAAATATTGATGCCCAAATTTGTGCTATGCGATCGCGGGACAAGCAATGCAATCGAATAGAAGGAAAATATTGATGCCCAAATTTGTGCTATGTGATCGCGGGACAAGCAATGCGATCACATAGAAGGAAATACCAGATAGCAGAATAACAGTTCAAACATAGGGAAAAATGACTCGTCGCCCATCTGAAATACACCCGAGGCTCCTGGGATCCTGGCTAATCACACACACAAGTCATATAACCTAACACGGACTCGCTCGAAGTTTCAAATCACTTAAAACAACATCGGAACGAAGGATCAAACCAAAAATCAAGCTTATGAACTTCCAAATCTTCAAAATACGCTTTCAATCAAAAACCTAACCAAACCACGTCTGAATCACCTGAAATTTTACACACACATCCCAAATGACATGTCAGAGCTACTCCAACTTCCAAAATTCCATTCCGACCCTCGGATCAAAATGTCACTATCGGACCGCAAACTTTAAAAAATCAAACTTCGGCATTTCAAGCCTAACTTAGCGACGGACCTCCGAAACTCATTCCGAACACGCTCCCAACCCCAAAATCACCTAACGGAGCTAACAGAACCATCGAATTTCCATTTCGAGGTCATCTTCACACTTTTCCGACTACGGACCACTTTTCAACACTTAAGCTCTCATTTAGGGACTAAGTGTCCCAAAACTCTCCGAAACACAACACCGAACGTCCCGACAAACCAAAATAGCAGAAATGAACTTAGGGGAAGCAGTTAATAGGGGATCGAGGCATTAATTCGTAAGATGACCGGCCGGGTCGTCACATCCTCCTACACTTAAACATTCATTCGTCCTCGAACGAGCATAGAGACATACCTGAAGTCCTCAAGTCACTGAGTGTGCACTTCCAACATATACCCGCAGGTGATCCCATGTCACCACAATCCACTTAAGCCCGACGACACCATCTCAACTGAAATTTATCCTTTATAGCAATACCAACAGGCTTTCAAGCCAGAATCCTCACCTTCGAGCCGTTTCCAAAAGACCCAATCCTAACTCCATATTCGGTATCGGTCTCAACCAGCTATTTCAATAGAAGACAACACACACAGTGTATAACCACACCACATGACACATCACACATAGGCCTACAATAACATTTCTAATAGCAATACTTGCCTGAGATCAAATCCGTACCGGCCATAAGCCTCGTATTCAACAGGAACTCTTTTCAAACCTCCACAACACTGGCGATGATACAACAAACCACGAAAACCGCATAACATAACACCTGAACAACCAAATCTCAGCCAACACCAACGGGTACACACCCCACAAGCTAAATCTCAAGAAGCATGGAACGAAAATGACTGAATATGAGAAAGGAAACACATAAGAAACTAAGAAACAAATCAAACTTGCACAAATTCTTCTAAAACACAAATCGACCAAAACATCTAACAAGAAGGTATGAAAGAATATAAAAGACTCACAAGGGTCTTATACTGATATAACTCTCACCGCGGTACACAGCCCGGTCACAACATATCAAAATCACCTGAAATTATGAGGGTCCCGCCATCAACTCTGAATCACAAGTAGGGCACGCATCAACCCATCTAAAGGCTCTCACTAGATCAATTTCGTTTACAATTTACAACTCAAACTGGCTCCCACACTGGTGGAGCATAGAAATCACAGCTCGCAACCAAGAATACTCGGAATTAACATCAAACCTACCAAAATAGACAACATGAATCTACTACTAGCCTCATAACTCACGACAATAGCTAGAAACAGATGATAGACACAACTATCACTCATAGAACCTCCCAACAGGGTAATCACATAAACAAAGTGCAACTCATGAAGTGCCCCCATAAATGGAACAACAAACAAGAAACTCACCCCAATAAGCAAAACGGTGATGAACTACAGATAGTGCCCCTCTATATCAGACTGAATTCGTACCTAAGTGACATTAGCTGGCGCACCAGCCTCAAACCTACTATATGAAACCCATCAACGAGCTGGGCCTCCCCCTCTTGGCTGCCATCTACCTGCCTAAATACCTCGTTGGGACACACCGGCCCAAAGTCTGGGACAATCTCTCACCATGCGGCTAGTATCTCCACACTCAAAGCACCCTCTCTACTGATGAGGCGGTAGGAGTTGTGCGATACATGTACTCCGAGACCCATGAACACCGGAGTCACCATGCAAAGCCTGAAGCATGAATTCAACTAGCTGACCCATAAAACCTCTACCATGACGCACCCTGCCTCCAAAATAAGGACCAGTATACCTCCCCGACCTACAAGGCCTCCTCGCCTCCTCAAGCTCTCTCTCCTGATCTCGTCCGCTCTCTCCCTCATGACCCTGCCTGCCCTCTCTCTCTCTAGCATGCATACCCTCTATCCTTCTAGCAATTTTTACCACCTGCTGATATGGAATATCGATCTCCGACTCACGGGCCATGCTAGACCTGAAGCTAGGGATAAGCCTCTAAATGAACCGGCGAACCTTTTTACGAATAGTAGAAACCAAGGCTGAGATATGTCTAGCCAAACTGGTGTAACGGACAGCATGCACCAAGATGGTCATAGGACCCTGAGGCAAATGCTCAAACTCCGCACGCCATGCATCCCTGAGGCTACGAGGAACAAACTCTCTCAGAAACATATCTGAAAATTGGGTCCAAGTTAGTGAAGCTGCCTCGTCTGGCTGTCTAACTCATAGGTGCACCACTAATCATAGGCGGCTCCTCGAAGCTGAAAAGTAGTGAAAGAAACCCCGCTCGATCCAGAGATACCCATAGTACAGAGAATACGGTAACACTCATCAAGAAACCCCAAGGCATCGTCTGATGCTAATCCACTGAACACCGGAGGATCATACTTCTTGAATCTCTCTAGTCTCATCTTCTCCTGCTTGCAAACCACTTCCATGCCCTCGGGATGAATTGGTGCCGCAGTCGGCGCAGGAATAATCTCTGGGCCTACTCAACATGCGCTCGCTGCTCAGGAGTGCGGGCGACGGGAGTCTGTGCTCGTCCCCCGGCCTGGGTTGTGGCTGCAGCAAGGGGAAGCAATCCTCCCTAAGCCAAAGTGGTGTACATACTCATGAACTTCGCCAAAGTCTCCTGAAGGGCTGGAGTAGAAGTAGCAGTAGGCGTGTCAGGTGCCTGAACTCTGGCTGAATTTGCTGGTGGTACCTCGGCGGCAGCTCGCGCAGGTGCTCTTGCTGCACCACGTTCACGTCCTCGAACTCTACCCAGGCCCCTACCTCTGACAACTGCAGCAGGGGGCACGGGTGCCTGATCACCCGGGTAGTACGTGTCCTCACCATTTGTGAAAGAGTAGAAGATAGAGGTTTAGGATTGTGGATGTCAAAAATCTCGCACGACGTCGAAATAAAATGAAGTGGAATTTTCCTAACGGTTAAGTAGCCTCTCGCAGATAAGTACAGATGTCTCCGTACCGATCCACAAGACTCTAATAAACCGGCTTGTGATTTGTGACTCCTATGAACCTAGAGCTCTGATACCAACTTTTTACGACCCCAGTTCACCCTCCGTGAACATGTTGTGATGGCACCTAGTTCCTACGACTAGGTAATCCTAACAATACGGAAGATAAGCCATAAATTGCAGAAGAATAAATAAATTTGATTTAGTAAATTAAACCTGTATTTAAGGTGCCGCTCGGCACATACAATAACAACTCTCGAAGCTAACAAAAGTTCTCAAAACCCGGAATCTCACAAATCAAAATCTAAGGGATACATATGAGGCTCTAACTCAAGAATATCTATACAAGGAGAAATACCGAAAGAGCTATACTTATTACAGAAAGCTGGAAAGGGACTCCTCGGTTTGTGGACGTAGCAGATATACCTCGAAGTCTCTATCGATACGCCTCCTTCCAAGGCTGACAGAATTGAGTGGGAGTACCTGTATCTGCACAACAAAAATGTGCAGAAGAGTAGCACGAGCACACCACGGCGGTGCCCAGTAAGTATCAAGACTAACCTCGGTGGAGTAGCGACGAGGAACAGTCAAGGCACCTACCGGTCAAATGAACAGTATAATCATAGGAATAATGGAAACGAGATATAACATGTAAAGACTACATGAATGACTACAAGTGCTACAATTCACGAAAAGGGAAAAGGGGAAACAAGTAACAACAAGACTATAATAAATGATGATACGAAATGATGGCAGAATCATAATCCAAATCCAAAGGTAACAACACAGCAAGGGGAAAACAAGTAAATAACTCATATCCTACAATGATGATCACATAAGGTCTTATTCAACTCCTTCCACAATTTTATCAAAATCTCAGACAAACCACAACTCACGAAAAACCCAACATCTGAAATCTATCACTTGGAACCATGTGCTCCATCAATCTCACGTTCATACTGACAAATAAATGGCCAATTAGGGCCACTCTCACATATATAATGGATAAACAAAGGCGTATCTCCACCCTTAGTAGGATCGGAAGGAATTCACTTCTAATGGGGATGCCCAACTACGTGTATGCTTGTCCAAGTGCTTTTAACAAGAATATTCACCAACTAGCAAACATGAAAAAGAAGAACGGACCGCACGTACGATGTTTCCTCACAACTACCAAGCGGTAAAGCTCATACATGTAGGAAACCCACAATCACATTATTAAACAAATAGGAATGGCTCCACAGGCCGTCACAATTATCTACAATCAACCCCTTACATAGCGCACCTTATTTTGCCACGTGTGCAAAGAATAATATAATAAGCACCGCCTTATTTTGCCACATGTGCATCACAATGTTCCCACCTTATTGCCACATACAATACCTATATATAAGCATATAACATATCCCGCCTTATTATGCCGCATGTGCAACACATCAATAGAAACAATAGCACGGCAAAGACCTCGTGCAACCCTTCAACAACAACCGCACGGCAGAGACCTCGTGCATCACAGTACAAACAGCCCATGGCAGACACCTCGTGCATCACAGTATCAACAACCGCACGGCAGAAACCTCGTGCATCATAGTCTCAAGTACAACACAACAACGTATAATATATACAGGAACAAATCAAGATAATCAACTAACGTATTTCCGTTCACCAAAAGACGGTACAACTAACTCAGAAGGAATAACCGTAACAGAGAATACTAAGGGAAATAAGAACAACTCAACAAGGGAGAAATAATATAAAACAACGATTCCATAATACTAAGTTCAACAACAAGGAAGTTAACATGAATCAAATAATTACAATTAATGAAATATCAACTAAACATAGGATATCTAACTTCTTTCCAATTAAGACCAATTAATTACACGAGAGATAGAAATAATGCTTTCCAATTAAAGACAAGCAGTTAGGAACAATAATGTGACTATAGAAGGGTAATATCTACAGTGAACAAGTAAAAGTCAATTAGGCAACAAGAATAAGCCAAAAAGGGCAAATAAAGTCCAAGTAAGATATGTAAAGGTGAAGCTAATAATAGGGAACTCAATCGTATCAAGAACAACATCATATTCGGTGACTACAAGGATCTAAGATCCTAAAAGGAAAAATTTCCCACAAATAAATCCGAGCATGCACTCATCACCTCGCATACAAGGAATACAATCAACAAAGAAGACTCAAATCCTATGGGGAAGTCCCCCACACAAGGTTAGGCAAGATACTTACCTCGAACCGGCTAAAATGAACTAGCAACCACGCTCTTGCCACGAGTACTCGACTCCAAATGGCCCAAATCTATTAAATTAAATTGCATATTGTAAATAACATCTCAAGCAACAGATTCTACTATTTAATTCAAAGCTAAAGCGCAAAATTAGGCAAAATGACCGAAACACCCCTCAGGCCAACGTCTTGGAATCGGATAAGTTTAATATTTTCAGAACCCTCGTACTCTCACAAGTCTAATCACATAAAATTCTCTCAAATCGGAGGTTAAACACCCCCTCAAAACTCAATAATTTGGTCTATGAAGTTTTTACCCATTTTTCATTCAAAATCTAAAATTAAAGGATGAAATTAAGAGGAGATTCATGGAAATTGGTCTAAGTCGAGTGAGGAGTACTTACCCAAGTCGCCCAGGTGAAAATCCCTTCAAAAATCACCAACAACCGAGCTCTAGAAATCAAAAGGTGACAAAAAATGGTGAAACCCTCGAATTTTAGATTTAATTCTAACTACATAGTGATTTGTCCTATGCGATCGCGGGCCAAAAAATGCGATTGCATAGAAGGAAAGATATTGATGCCAAATTTTTGAAATGCGATCGCGGGCAAATCAATGTGATCGCATAGAAGGAAATACTGCTGCCCAAAATTTGTGCTATGCGATCGCGGGACAAGCAATGCGATCGCATAGAAGGAAATACTGCTGCCCAAAATTTGTGCTATGCGATCGCGGGACAAGCAATGCGATCGCATAGAAAGAAAATATTGATGCCCAAATTTCTGCTATGTGATCGCGGGACAAGCAATGCGATCGCATAGAAGGAAAATATTGATGCCCATATTTGTGCTATGCGATCGTGGGATAAGCAATGCGATCGCATAGAAGGAAATACCAGATAGCAGAACAATAGTTCAAACATAGGGAAAAATGACCCGTAGCCCATCCGAAACACAACCGAGGCTCCCGGAACCCGGGCTAATCACACACACAAGTCATATAACCTAACACGGACTCGCTCAAAGTTTCAAATCACTTAAAACAACATCATAACGGCGGATCAAACCAAAAATCAAGCTTATGAACTTCCAAATCTTCAAAATACGCTTTCAATCAAAACCCTAACCAATGACCTTAAATTTTACACACACATCCCAAATGATATGTCGAAGCTAGTGCAACTTCCGGAATTCCATTCCGACCCTCGGATCAAAATTTCACTATTGGACCAGAAACTTTAAAAATTCAAACTTCGACATTTAAAGCTTAAATTAGCTACGGACCTCCAAAACACATTCCGAACACGCTCCCAACCCTGAAATCACCTAATGGAGCTAACGGAACCATAGAATTTCCATTCCGAGGTCGTCTTCACAGTATTTTGACTACATATCACTTTTTAATACTTAAGCTCTCATTTAGGGATTAAGTGTCCCTAAACTCTCCGAAACTCATCACCGAACATCCCGACAAACCAAAATAGGAGAAATGAAGTTAGGGGAAGTAGTTAATAGGGGATTAGGGCATTAATTCTTAAGACGACCGGCCGGGTCGTCACATTAGTATACTTTCCTCTTTCTTGTATTTCCTATATTCCTTAGATTGTTGTTATTTTATTATTTATGTTATGTTGTGTATTTTATATTATTTATTATGAGTCTATTGCTAGTACTAATATATCGTCACTTGTTCCTGTCACTTGTTTCCTTCTTGAGCCGAGGGTCTCCTAGAAACAGCCTCTCTGCCCCTCGGGGTAGGGGTAAGGTCTGCATATATATTACCCTCCCCAGACCCTACTTGTGGGAATACACTGGGTTATTGTTGTTGTTGTTACTCAAATAATAAAACTCTAGCCCAAATCCCACACTAAGACCATGGAGCATCTAAATGAGTTACATGAGTTTATTGACGGGTATGCAAAACCCAAAGAAAAAAGAAATAACTAACACGAGCTAGGTAAGTCTGAAACGAAAGCCTCCACGAACAATGTGGTAGCTCAACTCAGTAATAGGATCCATTCGAACAAACTCTGCAGCTACTAGCTCTATCTCCCGTAACAGTATCTACATAGAGATACAGGTAAGGAGTGAGTTATACGTAAATATAACCCAGTAAGATCCTCGACCCGCCACTTTAAATACCTTTGGAACAAGTGTTGGAAAATACAAGCACACCACAATACGAATGATATAGTAAATATGAAAATTATACAATAACTCAATATATGTGTATCAACAGAGTTATTAAGAATTAACCAACAAGGATACCAACTAAGGACTTATCACAATTGCAGTGAAAGAACTTTGCCAACACACTACGAGTCCATAATGGCGCCACAATGCCTCAAATATGTAACAGAGCATACACAATGCTCGGGTAATATACAATGGCATACACAATGCCCCAACATCATGGCGCACAGTCGTATCAAACTCAACATCATGGCGCACAGCCGTATCAAACTCAATATCATGGCGCACGACCGTATCAAACTGAATATCATGGCGCACAACCGTATCAAACTCAACATCATGGCGCACAACTGTATCAAACTCAATATCATGGAGCACAGCCATATCAAACTCAACATCATGGCGCATAGACATATCAAACTCAATATCATGGTGCACAGCCGAATCAAACTATAAAACTCAACCTTATGGCGCAAAGCCGTATTATACTATCAAATAACTTATAAAATAATTTTTTTTATAAAATAATATATTTTTGGCTAGTCTAAGACCACCGACTCTGCCAAGCGCACGCTTGTCCTAATACATGGACCAGGTAGAGAAAACACACTTTCAAAACGGAATTTAGAAAAGCAAGTATCAAAGCTTAAAATCTTACTTACCTGAAAATCCTTCCTTTTTAATACCTTTGTTGCTCCAGTCCAAAATTCAACTCACCAAACCAATCGCTTGATTTACAAAATCATAAGTAGAGGAAAACCTTGTTCATTAATATTATTTGATGTTTGTTTGCAACTTTCTTCTCGAACAACCAACAAAAATCAAGGAGTTCCAGAAAATTACATATAGGATACTCCATATACACTAGAATATATTTTATACACTACAGATTGAAAACGTACCATGAATGAGGAAGAAGGATCACCATTGTTGTACAAAAGCAAAGTCACTTTCTTCATCTCCAATTAAAGAAACCCATCAGATCAGCTACTCTATCGCGTTTTATTGGCTCAATAATGAAGAAGTTTTTTGATTTCTTAATCTCTTACGTTTTTTTTTCTTTTTCGAGTAAAGTTACAGCAGCACACGTTTTCTTTCTTTTCTTTTGTAGCGTCTTCCTAGTTTTAAGCAGCATGGTTGCGCTTTTCTTGGTAAAGTTCCTAAGGAGCAATTGCTGACTTTTTCCCTAAGACTTTAAAATATAGGAGTATTATTTCAAATGTATTTGTTTTCTTGGGCTTCGGCCCATATTATATAATAATAATAATAATTATTATTTATTTATTTAAAAATCAAAGGCAATGTTCTAATGCCTTAATCCACATGAAAGTGAGTATGCAATTGGAATTTTTACTATTTGCATATTTCTTCATTTTTATATACCAAATCCAACCTAATTACCTCAACCAATATTATCCTATATGCCCACTAGCTTCTTTAAATAATTCTTCAACTCGTATTTTATATGGTTAATTTATAAAAAAAATAAAATCAACTATTAAGAAATAATCCAACAAAAATTAGTTTATCAACAATTTACGATAATTAATTAAGGCAACTCAAGTATGAAGATGCATTTAAGTTAAAGAAAATTCTATGGGCTGATACATTCTCCCCCGCTAAGGAATATTCGTCCTCGAATGTCGTATCGCGAGTATTCTCAAGTCCATGAGTTACCCTTGGCCATTTTCTTACTTCATTCGGAATTCAAAACCTTGACTAACTCTCCATGTTCTTAAATTTTGGTCTCGTTTTCTTTGTAACTAGAGTTATTCAATTATTTACAACCAGTTTAAACAACAATAACATCTTGCATATTCGACTACTCTATCCAATAATATACAGTATCAGGAGACATCAACATACACTTCAAAGTTTGTAAATGGATGTGGCCTTCCTGATAACTCAACAATATATGTATCTTGTAAATGGACGTGGCCTTTCTGATAGTAACTTTAGATCCATTATCAAGCTAAAGCTAAGACAAATTTTAAAAAAATCTAATTGATATTTTGCGCCTATTTTCTCATGAACATGTTTTCAATATTTAGGCAATCTTGATATCCAAAAGTTATCTAATCTCAAACTCTGTAAAAATAAGATATGACTTCTTCTTCTTCTTCTCCTTCTTCTTCTTCTTTTATCTTAAAAAACTAACGTCCTCTCTTATATTTTCCAAGGACTAGGCCCATAACCTACTAAATCACCATACTTATCATTACATAAATGTGTATCTAGACTTTAAAGAACGTCAAAATGAATGAAAGAGTTAAAAAAACGTACCTGACGTCTTAAATAGTCGCTCGTACTTATTTTGTCTGTTTCCCTCGGGTTCCCAGGTAACTCCTTTGTCGTATGGTTGAACCACAACACTTTTATTCAAATAACCTACTTCTACCTTAATTATCCTACTTGTCTACTAGATAATAACTCTTTTCATAGGAAATATCCTCAAAGGACTTTTTCACCTTCAGTGAACTTCAAATTACGATTTTATTTACTTGCATATTGCTTTTTTTTGCTATGTGTCACATAATGTTATTCTCGCATCCATGAACTACTTTTTGCAAGGTGTGATGTACCAAATCTGGACTCACTAGGTGTGACTCTCTCTAAAGGTTTAAACCAACCAGCTATCGAACAACACAGACATTCATTTAAAGCCTCAAACAACAATACTTACTATTCAATTTAATAACTAATATCACGAATGAACTCGAGAAAAGGCAATTAATTACGAGCCATTCTATATGTAATATCCATCTGGTTAGTGTTGGGACGAGACACACATCCTCTCTTATGCCTCCATTGTGTTGGAATATATCCAAGCACCTCAAACCATAATGCCGCAGTAGAAACATCCGTCATTCTTACACATGACATTGTTGAAACACATCCAAACGCTCCTACATAACGTTCTTATGTACGACAGTGTTGGAACACATATATACGCCTCTACATAATGCTCTCATTTATGACAATTCTATAACATATTCACACACCCATATGTTAATATTTCATACATTGGTTACTCTTATAACATATGAAGATATGGGTATCGGGTTATTGCACTATCTCTTTAAAATATCGCTTCATCGAATAGTATGATGTGTAAGTAGTTCAGACTAAATTAAGCGTGTGATTTTACGAGCCTATCATGATTAACGGAAGTAGGATTATAACTTTCCTCGACATACATGATAGGCTAGCCATGAGGCCTATAATGGTATATTTTCACTTTCTTTCAGAGTTAACCATCCTTATGATAATTTTTCGAGTCTCTAACACCCCTATTTAATATATGACCAGGTAAAATACTGATGAAGAACATTTTTTTTCCACCCCCTGCCATCGATAGCTCTCATTCTTCGATTTCAAGACATATTTCTGGATCTTGAAATTACTAAATTTTATAAATATTGCATCTCTTGGGATACGGATCTCCTCAAGTCAATCTCCAATATTGTATACACATTCAGTGCTTTAGTTATAGTGATCTATAATTATTCACTATCAGGTAGGCCCCAACTTTAAGAGATGATGCTTAACCACCCAATAAGGTCAGGACTCTCTACCAATGAACTTAGCATTCTCAAACAAAGGTAATTATAATAGCACATGTGCTCTAGTCTATGTGACGATCCGATCCGTCGTCTCATGTGTTTCCGTCCCATTTTCCCGTTTAGTGCTTCTTCATGATTTATTATATGTTTTGGGTGAGTTTGAGTTGACTCGGATTGGATTTGGTAGGAAATGAGGCACTTAGTCTCTTTAAGGAGGGCTTAAGCTGGAAAAGTCAACCGGACATTGACTTATGAGTTAGAGGGCTCGAATGTGATTTTTGGTGATTCGGTTAGCTTCGGAAGGTGATTTGTGACTTAGGAGTGCGATCGGAATTGATTTTGGAGGTCCGGTGCAGGATTAGGTTTGAATTGGCGAAGTTAGTATTTTGGCGAATTCCGGTTGATAGGTGAGATTTTGATCCGAGGGTCAGAATGGAATTCCGAGAGTTGCTGTAGCTTCGATATGTGATTTGTGATGTGTGTGCAAAATTTTAGGTCATTCGGACGTCGTTTGGTTGGGTTTTTGATCGAAAGTGCATTTTGGAAGTATTTGAAGAACTTAGGCTTGAATCAGATGTGATTTGATGGTTGTAGCATTGTTTGATGTGTTTTGAGGGTTGGAACAAGTTTGAATAAGGTTTTAGGGTGTGTTGGTGTTTTTGGTTGAGGTCCCGGGGACCTCGAGGTGAATTCGAGTGGTTAAACGAGAGTTTTGAAGTTTGCTTCAGGTCTAATTTTGTTGTCATCTGGTATTTACTCTTCTGCGGAAATGGACCGCAAAAGCGGTTCCGCAAAAGCGGGTGAGGGATCGCGGAAGCGGTCTGAGGTGTGGCTGAGTAGTTTCACAGAAGCGGACCCCTTTTCGCACCAGCGGGTCCGCAGGAGCGAGTATTTCACCGTAGAAGCGATTTTGAGCCGTTAAGGGAAATTCCGCAGAAGCTGAACCTGGGCCGCTTAAGCGGAAGTTGGACTTTTTAATAATTACCGCAGAAGCGGGATTTTGGCCGCAGAAGCGGCAATCGCTATTGGCAGAAGGGTTTAAAGGTTTTATTTCCTCTGCGAGCTAAGCATTATTTTCCACCATTTTTGAGTGAGCTTTTGAGGCGATTTTGAAGAGGGATTCAAGGAAGAATGATTAGAGGTAAGTTCCTTGGCCTAAATACACCATATTATGTTAGATTTGACATGGAAATTTGTTGGAATTCATTAAAAAGGGGTAAAGCTAGGGCTTGAGTTTTGATATTTCAAATTGGGATTTGACAGGTCATTTGAGCTCGGATTTGGGAGTTCTTGGTATGTACGGACTCATGGCGAGATGAGGAATATGGTAATGTAAGTTTTGTAATTTTTCGAGAAGTGGGCCTGGGGCTCGGGTTTTGCTAGTTTCGAGATCTTTGCTATTTTTCGATTGTTTTCGATTGGGTATTGTTCCCTTAGCATATTGTAATATATTCGCTTTGTTTTTGGTTAGTATTTATGCGCGTGGAGGCCGATTTGAGGGGCAAAGGCGTCGCGAGCTAGGGATTTTGCCAATTCGAGGTGAGTAATGCTTGTAAATGATATCCCGAGTGTTTAAAACCCCAGATTTCACATCGTAACACTGTATTGAGGCGTGACACGCATTCCATGATGAGTGCGGGGTCATTTGCTATTGGGGATCGTGACTTGGTCCATCCCGAGTGATATTTTCTACTATAT
This sequence comes from Nicotiana glauca, assembly GCA_026770625.1. Lineage (NCBI taxonomy): Eukaryota > Viridiplantae > Streptophyta > Magnoliopsida > Solanales > Solanaceae > Nicotiana > Nicotiana glauca. Next base: position 24,374 of record MU758861.1, on the reverse strand, counting down.
TGGCGATTGAGACGCATACTTTATTACTGTGAATTGGGCTTATTGCCACGTTTGGGGCCTTGTGCCGACCTGTAGAATTCTTAGGGATCTTCATTTGTTTTTCCTCACTTGTTTGCATAAATCATACTCTCAGTCATGTTTTCAACTGTTAAAAATATGATAAGAACTGTATTTTTAACATGAAATCATAAATAAAATGAATATGAGGGCTGACATCTCTACAGTACGTAATGCCCGAGTGGCTGCGCATTTATTTGACTGAGATAGGTTAAGTACCCAATAGTGAGGATATATTTTCCTATGATGTGGATCGGGCTTCACGCCGCAGCGATGATAAATTGATATTGAGGTCGAGAGCCTGTTTGATGCCACGATATGGCTGATATTGTGCTTGGGCTGTAGGAGCCCCTCCGGAGTCTGTACACACCCCTAGTGAGCGCCATCGACGATAAATAAATGGAGCGGGCTGCACGCTGTTGCGAGTACTGGAATGTACCGTTATTTGCATTGCATTGCATTCATGCATTTGTTCCCTATTCGTTGTTTGTGTTGTTTCTTGAGATATCTGTTTGTTGTTCTGGTATTGTCTGATCACTCTTAAAGAGGATAAATCTTAGACAGTGGTAACAGTGACACTGTATGATGCGTCTTGTTAGGTAACAGTGGTTGACCGGGTATAAAAATACTGCCCGAGGGGCGGGTCTCTGTGCATAGTGTCACTAATTGTTGAAAATTATTTTTGCAGCTGTTGAAAGGATCATCTTCAAAAGAGGTTTAAAACTGAGCCAAGATACTTTGAAAGGTTTTCACAGTTTTCACTGATTTTTCTCAATGTATGGGATTTTCACTGCTTCTATACAGTGTGATGATCTGTTATACGTGATTTCTTACTGCCCAGTTATTATTTACTTTTATTACTCACTGAGTTGGAGTGATCACTTTACTCCGTGCACCTCTCGTGCTGTTGCAGGTATTGTTCACCCAATAGCGGGTTATTAGCTGATTGAAGATACTACTATTGCGGCTGAGCAAGGTGACCGCCAGCGTTCGCGGCACCAGACGTTGTCTTTAAAATTCCAAAAGTTATTTTTGAATATTATTAGCCGTGTACTGCGTTCGGGCTTCTTTAGATGCTCGTGACTTGTGACACCCCGATTTCGGGCTGAGCTGGGATGGTTCCCTATTATATCATTTTCTTCTGCATTTATGATAATGTTATCTATTATTTTCGACTCATTCTTGCTAAGAAATTGTTAAAAGAAGTATTGTTAATCTGTTGGCTGGCCTTGTCTTCACGAGAGGCGCCATCACGACCGGGTTCGAGAATTGGGTCGTGACAAGTTGATATTAGAGCCTAGGTTAGTAGGTCTCACGAGTCATGAGCAAGTTTAGTAGAGTCTCGCGGATCGGTACGGAGACGTCTGTATTTATCCTCGAGAGGCTACAGAACCTTTAGGAAAAATTTCACTTTCTTGGAATTCTTATCGTGCGTACTTGATTCAGCTTGGGATATAACTCTTGAAATTTCTTCCTCACGTCTGTATGCGCACATGAGTGCTCAGTGTTATATGTGCCTTGATGGTTTGTGATTTTCCCCGATCGAGGGGCGAAATGTGATCTTCGTGAGTATGTTGGGCCAGTCTGGAGGACTTGAGGCCGGATCTTTGCATATGGCTTGAGCACCGAGGTGCTGATTGTGTGAGAAAATGTTTTGAACTTATATGTTCGGTATTGTCCCTCTTAGTCAAAATGGCGGCTGTATATCCATGTGATGATTATGTAGTATTGCGAGGTGTAGCTATATGACATGGTAGTGACGAAAATGTCTACTGGATAATAGATGAACTGTTAAGTGTTCGTTTCCTATTGTGATTTGTTGTGTAGCCCCGGGTTATGGGCACGTGGAGAATATTTTCGTATCTCCTAGTTGGGAAGTGAAGTGCATTACACGTGGCGGTATGAGTTCAGACTCAGGAAGATTAACGACTGTGTGACATATATGATGGTGAGAGGTATGTTGAAGTACTAAATTGAGGCGAAGCAGGTGGACTACCCCCTGCGGAGTGTTCCTAAGTGGTACGATTTTTATGTACATTGTTAGAAGATCCCATGCGTAATTGAAAGGTACGTGTTGAAATTTGGTAATTTGGGTCGCTCAAGAGAGTGGACTCAATTGATGTGGGAATTAATGCGAGATTTGTAGTGGATTACAGTACTAGATGATCTGTGTTTTCACAAACTTGTAGATGATTGAGTTTAATCTCTTTGTGGCATCATTAGAGCAAAAGTGTTATGAATTGTTAAGGGTGTCTTGATGTATGGCATCGAGCCAAGTTGGGGAGGTTGCTGTTGATTAGCTGACTGCACGGTTATGTGCTATATTGGTTCCGTTTTAAGGTATGTGGGCGGATCAGTTCTGGTTGCAGAAATTGAGCCGAGGATGGCACGCGTGAAGGAAAATTTTGACAAAAGGATATATGGTGCCTCGTAGATGTGTAAGAATCAGAGGATGTCTTAAGCCGTTGTTGGTAAAAATGCATGGTGCATGGAGCAGGAAGATGTTTGTTGTATTGGGATAAGGATCTCAGTTTGCATTATCGGAGTGCCAATAAGGCACGAGTGACTCTGTTCGTTGGGTCAGGTAATTTGTAGTTTGAATAAGAGCGAATGACTTTCAAGGACGGTCCTAATGTGTTCAAGATTCTACATGTGACAACCAGGTGTCTTAAGGTTGTGTATGTTGTTAGAGATTGTGTTTTCATTGGAAAATGTCAAGACTTGTGGTATTTTTATGTTAATTATGGGATTCTACGCATCAATATCAGGAAAATAAAGGTAATAGATTTAGATTCACAGGAGGTTCTTCATAGTAGAGTATTTTGGGAATGTAGTGTTTCTGGGAACATTTGAGAGAGTATTCAGTGGCCTATGGGTCTTAGACAGTGTGTTATTGTCCGTGGGTCTCGTGTAGTAAGCCTGAGTTGAGGAACTGTGGTGCTACAGCAAGAGGGAATATCAAGCTGGAAATGAATCAGGAGGAAACCTAGATAAATGAAGTGGCTTGATGGTAGACCAAATTGGTATGTTGAGGGTATGATTAATTCTTCGTATGTGTTCGACGTAATGAGCTTTTACAGGTATTGTGCAGCAAAACTTTTGAGTCCTGATAGCTTGTTTAGCTTTGTCTAGTTAGAAGGATTCAGTCCTGACAGTTTAGCCTGTACATATGGAATTGAGAGAGAATTCTTGTTGGGTTTCACTGTGGTTTGGAGATGAATGTATTTTCTATGGGTATGCGAAGCATGGGATGTGTAATGATTTTCTTCCAAATGGGATCAGCGGGAGTTCTTGATTTGCTGAGTTACAGTTCAGTTCTGAAAAGAAGTTCATAAAATTCTTAGACAACGGGTAGCCTCAGGTAATCAAGGAAATGGTGATGCTAATTGGAAGTGATTTGACTAGAGTATGTATCTTGGAAGAAGGGTAATGTGATTTGACTGATGATACTTCGGTAGTATTGCGGCACTTTCTGGCCAGATCGACTGCTGATATCTGAGTTTATTCGATGGCATAGGGAAATTTTAGAATATCTTTCTTGGAATGATTGGGTACTTGAGATGTAATAGGTATTCATGCTGCGAAATTTTGGATCAGGTACAGTGATTTGTGTGTTATATGGAGTTGGAGACTGAGAGTTCTCAGCTACAGTTTATGTCGTGGTTGTGGATCGTGTGTATTCGGCACCATTTAGCGGCCATTGGGATTGGGGGTCCGGCAGCTATTGGGATTAGGGGCCCGAGTGGATCTTTCTTTGCTTGGTATATTAGATTTTGGGACATGATATTGGAGTGTAGACAAGATGTCTCAGTGTTGGGTTATTCTAGACTATTGCGCTATGGGTTATGTCGGAAAATACCACAGGTTGCGTGGCGAGGTGCATCGGGTTATGTTCTAGCAGAGTGGTTTGTATTCCAAGGACCAGCGGACGGCTGGCAAGGATTGCTTTTATTAATTGGGCCTTCGTGGCAGATGTCAGTGAAGAGGTTTCTACCATTGATTCAGTTCTGGTATTGAGGGACTTTTTCGGATGCGTTCCTTGTGGTCGGGCATGTCGCCGTGCGAGATTGTGGATTTCGGTATTGATTTGGTGTCGGGCACCGTATCATACCGCTCCGGCATAAGTTATAGTAATGGAAGGGGCAGCTTCAGGCTTCTTGGTAATGAGTTGTTGGTAAGCTGATTGGATACGTGTTTATCTTGAGTTGGCTTGGTTGGCCCTAAATTGTATTGATGATGGATAGATTGATTCGATCGTTATTGAACCTGCTAGTGATCTGGGGAGATCTATGAGTTGCTTTTTCTGTGCTGTGAGGCGTTATGATTTTCGGACTATGGGCACATATAGTATGGTGCTATCGAGATTCATAGTGTAAGTTGAGGGGGGGGAGGGGGGAAACCTCAGTCGTGTTTGAGTTTTGTAACTTACAACGCTCTATGTAGATATCATTAAGCACTCAATATGCTTACGGTCGATACTCGGTATTTTGTTATAATGAGCAAATTTGGCTCGATGTGCATCTCCCTATGTGAGATATTTATGTGGATCGGGTGGCACGCCGCCACGGGTATGTTATCTGGATCGAGTTGCACGTCTCAACAGTCTTTGTATGCCTTGCTTCCTAGTTTCTGAGGAAAGTCTGTATTGGGTGTTGCTCGGCGAATGGCGCATCGGTTGTGTCCTTTCAGGATCGTATGGTGTATATTACTTGCTTCACCATGGGTATAATGATTTGTTTGGGTTCCATATATCAATCATGCGTGGTTGTCAATTTCGAGTATAGCGACTTGATGTGCTTCATGTGTAGCAGTGTTTGGATAAGATCGTGCATTGTAGCGAGGCTACGTGGAGATTAGACCCTTCGGGGTAGATTCAGGTATTCTATTTCTATGGTGTGGGACGGGGTCCCAGCCTTGTGTTTTGATGGTACTGAGGAGTTTGAGTTACAGCTCTTTTGTTTGAGTCATTTGTCATAATTTGAGTATGTTCAGACCGCCCTTCATTGGTGCGTGGGTTATGCAAGTTGTGGCTTAGGCCTGTGGTGAGGTGTCATATCACCAGAGTGGTGTGCTGGATTCGAGGTGATTGTGGTAGTTATTAACGAATACGAACAGATTTGATTATAGCTTGTTGGAAGAATAATATCGAGGTTCGGTTCGGAAATCTGCTGTGGTATTTGTCAAAAGGGAAGTGGTTTCATGAATGGTTGATCTGAGAAATGGTTACGGTTTGCTGTGTGTTTCATTATCATTGGTAGGATATGAAAGTGTTGGAATGAGACTTTAGCTAATAAAAGGTTTCTATCGGTGTATGGTTGTTGTCGACAGTTGCCGTGAACGGGAGTTATCGCTGCATGTGTTTGAGCTATGTGGTATATCATAGAATTGCACCAGAGGTTGCAGGTATGGGTTATTACAGCTGGTTCGGACTTATCCTAAGTATAGATGTGAGGTTCTGTTCTTGAGTATGACTTCGAAAAGTGAAATGTGGTTCTACGATTTATGGTCTAGATGGACTGTGAAATTTCAGCTATATCGTGTTATCGGATCTATGCGAGATAGGGTGACGTGGGATCACCCCGGGTATATGCTTGGTAAGGTTATTCAGCTATTGGTTGGCTTCTAGGACAACTTTGGGTACGCTCGAGCACGAGCATTGGTTTAAGTTGGGGAGGATGTGACGACCCGACCCGTCGTCTCATGTGTTTCCGTCCCGTTTTCCCCGTTTATTGCTTCTTCATGATTTATTATATGTGTTGGGTGAGTTTGAGTTGACTTGGATTGGATTTGGTAGGAAATGAGGCACTTAGTCTCTTTAAGGAAGGCTTAAGCCGGAAAAGTCAACCGGACGTTGACTTATGAGTTAGAGGGCTCGGATGTAATTTTCGGTGATTCGGTTAGCTTTGGGAGGTGATTTGTGACTTAAGAGTGCGATCAGAATTGATTTTGGAGGTCCGGTGTAGGATTAGCTTTGAATTGGAGAAGTTAGTATTTTGGCGAATTCCGGTTAATAGGTGAGATTATGATCCGAGGGACAGAATGGAATTCCAAGAGTTGATGTAGCTTCGATATGTGATTTGTGATGTGTGTGCAAAATTTCAAGTCATTTGGACGTCGTTTGGTTGGGTTTTTGATCAAAAGTGCATTTCGGAAGTATTTAAAGAACTTAGGTTTGAATCCGATGTGATTTGATGGTTTTAGCGTTGTTTGATGTGTTTTGAGGGTTGGAACAAGTTTGAATAAGGTTTTAGGGTGTGTTGGTGTTTTTGGTTGAGGTCCCGGGGGCCTCGTGGTGAATTCGAGTGGTTAAACGAGAGTTTTGAAGTTTGCTTCAGGTCTAATTTTGCTGTCATCTAGTATTTCCGCTTCTGCGGAAATGGACCGCAGAAGCGTTTCCGCAGAAGCGGGTGAGGGATCGCGGAAGCGGTCTGAGGTATGGCCGAGTAGTTTCGCAGAAGCGGACCCTTTTTCGCATCAGCGGGTCCGCAAGAACGAGTATTTCACCGCAGAAGCGGTTTTGAGCCGTTAAGGGAAATTCCATAGAAGCGGAACCTGGACCGCTTAAGCGGAAGTTGATCTTTTTAATAATTACCACAGAAGTGACAATCGCTGTTGGCAGAAGTATTTAAAGGTTTTATTTCCTCTGCGAGCTAGGTATTATTTTCCACCATTTTTGAGCGAGCTTTGAGAGCTTTGAGGCGATTTTGTAGAGGGATTCAGGGGAGAATTATTAGAGGTTAGTTCCTTGGCCTAAATACACCATATTATTTTAGATTTGACATGTAAATTGGTTGGAATTCATTAAAAAAGGGTAAAGGTAGGGCTTGAGTTTTGATATTTCAAATTGGGATTTGATAAGTCATTTGAGCTCGGATTTGGGAGTTCTTGGTATGTACAGACTCGTGGCAAGACGAGCAATCCGGTAATGTAAGTTTTGTAATTTTTCGAGAAGTGGGCCCGGGGCTCGGGTTTTGCTAGTTTCGAGATCTTTGCTATTTTCGATTGTTTTTAATTGGGTATTGTTCCCTTAGGATATTGTAATGTATTCGATCTGTTTTTTGTTAGATTTGACGTGCGTGGAGGCTGATTTGAGGGGCAAAGGCGTCGCGAGCTAGGGATTTTGCCGATTCAAGGTGAGTAATGCTTGTAAATGATATCGTGAGGGTTTGAAACCCTGGATATCACATCATAACGCTGTATTGAGGCCTGACACGCATTCCATGACGAGTGCGGGGTCGTGTGCTATTGGGGATCGTGACTTGGTCCACCCTGAGTGATATTTTCTACTATATTGGTGATTGAGACGCATACTTTATTAATGTGAATTGGTCTTATTGCCACGTTTGGGGCGTTGTGCCGACCTGTAGAATTCTTAGGGGATCTTCATTTGTTTTTCCTCACTTGTTGGCATAAATCATACTCTCAGTCATGTTTTCAACTATTAAAAATATGATAAGAACTGTATTTTGAACATGAAATCATAAATAAAATGAATATGAGGGCTGACATCCCTACAGTACATAATGCCCGAGTGGTTACACATTTATTTGACTGAGATGGGTTGAGTACCCAATAGTGAGGATATATTTTCCTATGATGTGGATCGTGCTACACGCCGCAGCGATGATAAATTGATATTGAGGCCGAGAGCCTGTTTGATGCCACGATATGGCTGATATTGCGCTTGGTCTGTAGGAGCCCCTCCGGAGTCTGTACACACTCTCGGTGAGCGCCGTCGACGATAAATAAATAGAGCAGGCTGCACGCCGCAGCGGGTACTGGAATGTACCGTTATTTGCATTCATGCATTTGTTCCCTATTCGTTGTTTCTGTTGTTTCTGTTGTTTCTTGAGACATCTGTTTGCTGTTCTGGTATTGTCTGATCACTCTTAAAGAGGATAAATCTTAGACAGTAGTAACAATGACACTGTATGATGCATTTGGTCAGGTAATAGTGGCTGACCGAGTATAAGAATATTGCCCGAGGGGTGGGTCTCTGTGCATAGTGTCACGAATTGTTGAAAATTATTTTTGCAACTGTTGAAAGGATCATCTTCAAAAGAGGTTTAAAACTGAGCCAAGATACTTTGAAAGGTTTTCACAGTTTTCACTGATTTTTCTCAATGTATGGGCTTTTCACTACTTCTATACAGTGTGATGATCTGTTATACGTGATTTCTTACCGCCCAGTTATTATTTAATTTTATTACTCACTGAGTTGGAGTACTCACTTTACTCCCTGCACCTCGCGTGCAGTTGCAGGTATTGTTTACCCGGCAGCGGGTTATTAGCTGATTGAAGATACTACTATTGCAGCTGAGCAAGGTGACCGCCAGCGTTCGCGGCACCGGACGTTGTCTTTCAAATTCTAGAATTTATTTTTGAATATTATTAGCCGTGTAGTGTGTTCGGGCTTCTTTAGATGCTCGTGACTTGTGACACCCCGATTTCGGGCTGAGCTGGGATGGTTCCCTGTTATATCATTTTTTTCCGCATTTATGATAATTTTATCTATTATTTTCGACTCATTCTTGCTAAGAAATTGTTAAAAGAAGTATTGTTAATCTGTTGGTTGGCCTTGTCTTTACGAGAGGCGCCATAACGACCGGGTTCGGGAATTGGGTGGTAACAGTTTGCATATAATATCACATGTGCTCCTGACTTAGCAGGCATAATACTAATGATCTATCATCCTTTTACTACATCACAAGGCCTAAAACATCATAATGTGAGAATATAAATTCACATGTATAACATATGTATTTAATTGGCATTATCTTAATATCTGTAGGACCATCCTCAACCACTACATATGTTTCTGTCAACTATGAAAATATTCTCGTATGTCATTAATAAACATAACAATTAGAAGGCCAAGAAATAATCTGAATACTCAGTTCATCTAGTCCACAACAATTACTAGTGCCTTCGTTGAAAAAAAAATTCACAAGACAGTCATACCAACCATAACAAGTCTTGAAATATATTGTTCCGAATATCTAACTCTTTTCTCTTTTACTCGTGATATTTGTATCACAAATCTATTTTTGAATATAAGATAACATCATATAATTAAGGGTATAAATCATTTAACTGTAGAGAAAAAAATACTTGTCATTCATCGCACTCTAAGTCTTCTCTCTATATAGACCCACTAATTTGTTTTTTCAACTAATAGAACTTAAGCGCCTCAAAATAATATATTTTGTCAATGACCTTTTAACCCTGTAATCTTGTATATTTTTCTTTTAGTTTCTTCGACCCCACAACGTCATTTTATCACATAAAATATATATAGAGTAATTTTATAGAAATATATTAATTTCCAAATCTATCCCCTTAATAAGTGGTACACTCGATAAGTCTGCAGAGGATACACTAAAAAATTCACTAATCACAAAGACTAATTCATTAATCGGTTACTCAATTCTGGTATCCTTAGTTATAGTTAAATACAACATATACTCTTTACTTATCATATCTAGAACTTTTTATTGATGACGTAGCTTTGCCTAGAGGCATACCAAGTTGATCCTCTATACTAGGCTCAATTGAAATAGAAGATTTGACGGTCTTTCATGGCAAGCCAGTGTAAGAAAATATGAAGTTGACTAATCCAAGGCCAAGATCACTTTGAGTCAATCATGCTAAGCTATAACAAGTTTATAAGTGTATCGAAACTCTAAACAATGTCCATACATATTCGATAAATAGGCCCAATAGTAAGACACCGCTACTTAGGTTAAAACCAAATGATATATCTAAGTACTCAAATCTTCTTTTTTTTGGTCCTCATATACTCAATCATCTCATAACATGTTGCTCTTTTTCCTCAAATATATTCTTTATCAAACACAACGTACGTTAACAAAATTATATGAACTGATTACTTTTCTCTAAGATAGCCATGTCATTTATATATTTTTTTTTAATGCTCAACTTCATTTAGTCTTCATCTATTTCCATCCGATGTGTGCCAGTATCACTACTCCATGTATAATGTCACTATATTCCGAGTTTCATACTTAACTTTTTACCATATTGATGTATAGACACATACTTAAGTCTTATTTGCTCTCACAAGCTGGCATTCCTACACGAACTCTCACCACCAATAAGCTTTGAACATGTAGTGCCAGTATCATAATTCTACTTAATGCATTTGAATTATGTATACTCACGCCAGAGTCATACTTATAACGTCACCTTCACAATATCACTAATAATAGCAAAATCACTTCAAGAGGTATTAAGCATAAACCATATAAGCATGTTCTTCAAAATGTCTTTCACTACTAAGTCTAACCAATTAGACATGAATAAGTTATTACACTTTTTACTTTCATGTTCAACTCCTTCTCTCTTTCGATAAGACTTATAATGTACAGTTGTATTCACAATATCAAATGTTGAATAAGTCACTCTTAGGTAAAACAATTTCCTTATGCCATTTGACCACTTTAAAAAAAAATTATTTAACTCCCAAGCTTCTTAAAAAAATTTGACATATGTCTGTTTCGAAATAACATTATCCAAAAATTTATAACTTTTCCAAACCCAAAAATAACTGATGCACATTTCATCTCATGTAGTTAAGGCAACTCGTAGTTGCATATATACTTTCAAACTTTCAGTGTTGTCCAATAGAGAAGGATATGTGTGTTCTACCATGCGAAAAGGATATCCTGTGGTTCAATTTGATTCAGCTCAAGGCACGAATAAGGAATGAAAAAGAGCAAAATATGCTAGATGTTCAGTAGCCTCAAGGTCATAATTATGGACGTCTACATACCCATGAATAAAACTCTACCAAACACTGCTCCATGACCCAGAACTTAAAGCCTAGGCTCTGATACCAACTTTGCCACATCCCGAACTACCCCCTAGACGTGACTAGCACCCACCTAACACCACCTGCCAGGCGAACTCCTTTCTCTAATATTTAACCATTTGCACAAACATTGAGAGAAGAAAATGCAAGCCTAATAGTAATATTAATAATTAAAGAGGAAACGATTATCGCCCACTACCTTAGTCAATCGATAGAAAAACCAACAATCACTCAAATAATAAAACTCTAGCCCAAATCCCACACTAAGACCATGGAGCATCTAATAGAGTAACACGAGTTTATTGACGGGTATGCAAACCCCAAAGAAAAAGGAAATAACTAACACGAGCTAGATAAGTCTGAAACGAAAGCCTCCACGAACAATGCGGTGGCTCACTTCAGTAATACGATCCATTCGAACAAACTCGTCAGCTACTAGCTCTATCTCCTGGAACAGTATCTGCATAGAGATGCAGGTAAGGAGTGAGTTATACGTAAATATAACCCAGTAAGATCCTTGACCCGCCACTTTAAATACCCCTGGAACAAGTGTTGGAAAGTACAAACACACCACAATATGAATGATATAGTAAATATGATAATTATACAATAACTCAATATATGTGTATCAACAAAGTTATTAAGAATTAACCAACAAGGATACCCACTAAGGACTTATCATACTTGCAGTGAAATAAATTTACCAACACACCATGAGTCCACAACGGCAACATATTGCCTCAAATATGTAACAGAGCATACACAATGCTTGGGTAATGTACAATGGCATACACAATGCCCCAACATCACGGCGCACAGCCGTATCAGACTCAACATCATGGCGTACAACCATATCATACTCAACATCATGGCGCACGGCTGTATCAAAATCAATATCATGGCGCACATCCATATCAAACTCAATAAAACGGCGCACAGCCATATCAAACTCAACATCATGGTGCACAGTCGTATAAAACTCAATACCATAGCGCACAACCGTATCAAACAATAAAACTCAACCTTATGGCGCACAGCCGTATCACACTATCAAAAAACTTATATTATAATTTTTTTATAAAATAATATATTTGCGGCTTGTCCAAGACCACCGACTCTGCCAAGCGCATGCTTGTCCCAACACATGGACCAGGCAGATAAAACACACTTTCAAAACAGTTTTTAGAAAAGCAAGTATCAATGCTTAAAATCTCACTTACCTACAAATCCTTCCTTTTTAATACCTTTGTTGCTCGAGTTCGAAATTCAACTCACCAGACCAATCTCTTTATTTATGTAACACCCCGTAAATTTGAATCAGTTGTGGATGCACTAAATGAGTATTAATGTGATGATTATCAATTGGTCATGATAATAATCATACGAGGCATATCATATGTGATTTGGGGTCCAAGGAAAGACCTAAGTCTAAGCCAAGTAGGAATATTACATGACAGACTAAAATTCTAAATGAGCACGCACAAGACTATACTTTGGACGAGAATATCTAAATTTATATAAGGTATTATGTGATTCACAACCTATAAAATGAAATATCTTTTAGTCTAGTTTCTAATGCTTCAAACCGTTCGTCATTTGGACATTTCTAAAAGAAGTTATGACCAAATTACTAAAGACATACCACCCATTTATTTTTGCGGACAGCGAAGCGAGCTCGCTTCGCCAGAGTAGATGTCAATTCCTATCTTCCATTAAATGCAATGGACATCGAAGCGTGGACACTTTGCTAGAGTAGACGCGCCCCAGTCCCAGCCCTTTTAAGCCAATTTCAAGGTTCATTTTTCCCTATTTCTTTTTGACGGATTTTGGGGTGGTCTTCCACCCTCTCAAGACCTCCAACCCCTCGCATCTTCAAGGTATGAAATCTCCATTAACTTGGTGTAAAATTCCATCATTATTACACTAGTATTGATGAAATATACTCATAAGACACATAGATCTTCAAGAAATTCCTTCAAGAACTCTGAGGAGGGTTTTGCAAAAATTCTTCCAAAAGGTAATCCTACACCCTTAGACTTACATGTATGAATTTAGTTTGGGCATATGAGTGTGAATTAAGTATTGGGACTTTTGGTGTGGTGATTAGAAGCCATAAGTTCCAAATACGAATACATAATTATTGTAGAGATTGGAAGGTGTTTATTTAATGGAACTTTATTGGTTAAGGGTGTTGTTTACCTTATGGGTGATGAAGAATAATATTGATTATAACCATTTGAGACTTTATAATTTATCCAAGAGCAAGAGAATTGGTTATTGCATGTAGAAACACCATTGATATGGATTATGAAGCTTTATACTCACCAAGCGTTTGATAAGATGCCTAAGTGACCAAAACATGTATATTGTTGCTAATTTGGAATCCCTTTGAATTGTATTGATATAGATTTAAGGTTGAAAGAGTTGGCAAATGTTGTATTATGCTCAAGAGAAGGAAGTTAAGGTAAGTGAGGCTAACTCTATATGTTTGGGAATGTTAATGATTTTCCCTACATTACGTTTCTTTTATGACGTATCAATTGCCTCAGAAATATAGTTAAGTCTAGTTCCTTGAATATTTGTAGAACTTCTGTTCTCTAGCTTCATAACTTATCCATGACTTTCATTCTGAACATTGTGAGCTCAGTCGTATTCAATATAGACGTGGGCTTGATGTCCCTAAGTCTCAGTATAACTTACTCAGCATGTCATAAACATTTGAAGTTTCAGTGATCATAATCAGTTCAAGAATACATGTCTCAGTCTAGTCACATTCAGTATTACAGTATTATGTAACTCAGTGTGATCCAGTATTCCAATATTATATAACTCAGTTTGATCCAGTATTCCAGTATTATGTAACTCAGTGTGATCGTATTATAGTATCATGTAACTCAGTGTGATTTTGTATTTCATTATCATGTATTGTAGTTTGATTCTCAGTTCCTGACTGCTGGACACCTGTATTTGGGCCTGAGGCCGCAATTTATGCTTTATGAATCTTTGGGCTTGAGGCCGCAGTTTATGCTTTATGCATCTTTGGGCCTGAGGCTGCGGTTTATACTTTATGCATCTTTGGGCCTGAGGCTGCAGTTTATGCTTTATGCATTTTGGACCCGAGGTCGCAGTTATGTATACGTATACTTGGGCCCGAGGCCGCAGCTTGTGCACATATATATGTTGGGCCTGAGGCTGCAGTTTAATATTAAGATAAATAGGTTGTTCATCATTCAGAAGAGGGAGTATTCATATCCTTACTTCCTTTATTCAGTTCAGTTATCAGTTATCAGTTATCTTTTTATTTATCAGTTCAATTATCAGTTATCTTTTTAGTCATCAATTATCAGTTATCCTTTCAGTTATCAGTTATCAGTTATCAGTTATTAGTTATCTTTTCAGTCATCAATTATCAGTTATCCGTTCAGTTATCAGTTATCAGTTATAAGTTATCAGTTATCAGATATCTTTTCAGTTATCAGTTCAGTTACCTATTCTCACTTCAGCTTAAGTTTCAATAGTTATCATTTTAGTTATCAGCTTAGTTTCAGTTTCAGCATTTATAATTCTTTCTTTCAGTTGCTTTACATACCAGTACAATTTAAATGTACTGACGTCCCTTTTGCCCGGGGCCTGCATCTAACAGTTAAAGTAATGATTTACAGGTTGACGATTCAGAGCGCTAGAATTCTCGTGCCAGCTGTTTGGTGATCCCCAGTTCTTTCGGGGCATTATCATTACTTTACGGTCTTTAGTATTTACAGACAGTCAGTGTTTTCAGTACTTCTTTAGAGGCTTCGTAGACTAGAGTAATAGTTAGATAGAGTTGCAGTCTTTTCATATTAAGCTATGTTGGCTAGAAATATGTTTCAGAATTTTATTAGTATTTCCACACTTTGATTTATCTTATTCAGACGTTCAGTATATCAGCAAGTGTTAGTTTATCTTTTGCATTAGGTATGTTATGATATCAGATGTTGATTCAGCCAGCCAGTTGGTTTGCTCGGTCATATATAGTCAGGCACCAAGTGTCGTGTTACTTCCAGGCCCAGGTTCGGAGCGTGACAAAGCTTAGGGAGTCTATGAAGCTATGTCCAGTGGAGTGACTTTTATATGTGTGTGCCAGCCAATTATATAAACGGTTAACTACCAAGATATCCAGGATTATCTTATTTCTTTCTACACTGGATCGTGCCATGAAGCTTAGAGCAATAGTTAACCTTCTCTTCCTATCGAATTCCATACGTATCGAATGCCTAAGAAGCAGGCAAGAAAAGTCTAAGGTTCTAGAAAGGATGATTTTCCTATTATGGTATTACTATGGAGTACATGTTGGTAACAAATGAGATTTGAGATGATGTTGAAAGTCGGATGCAATGGATAATAGTACAAATGTGACGACCCGGCCGGTTGTCTTAAGAATTAATGCCCCGATCCCCTATTAACTGCTTTTCCCAAGTCTATTTATGCTAATTTGAATTGCCGGGATGTTCGGTTTGAGTTTCGGAGAGTTTTGGGACACTTAGTCCCCAAATGAGAGCTTAAGTGTTAGAAAGTTGTCCGTAGTCGAAACGGTATGAAGATGGCCTCAGAATGGAAATCTGATGGTTTGGTTAGCTTCGTTAGGTGATTTTGGGGTTGGGAGCGTGTTCAGAATGTGTTTTGGAGGTCCGTAGCTGATTTAGGCTTGAAATGCCGAAGTTTGAGTTTTTTGACGTTTCCGGTCTGATAGTGAAATTTTGATCCGAGGGCCAGAATGGAATTTCAGAAGTTGTAGTAGCTCCGTCATGTCATTTGGTATGTGTGTGTAAAATTTCAGGTCATTTGAATGAGGTTGGTTAGGTTTTTGATCGAAAGCAAGTTATGATAAAATTTGAAGTTCTTTGGCTCAAATCCTTGATTTAATTGAGGTTACGACGTTGTTTTAGGTAGTTTAAGGGTTGGTAAAAGTTTGAATAGGACATTAGGTGTTGTTGGTGCCTTTGGTTGAGGTCCCGGGGGCCTCGGGATGATTTAGGATGGTTGACGGAAGGATTTTGGAAGTTGGGAGTTATCAGATTTTTGCTGCTTATGGTATTTTCGCATTTGCAGCTTGGGAACCACAGATGCGGTACCGCAAATGCAGCGTGGAGAACCGAAAAAGCAAATTTGGTCAGGGTAATCAGTTTCCGCAGATGCGTGGGAATTACACAGAAGTGGGTCTGCATCTACGAGACCCAGACCGTAGAAGCAGAGATTTGGCTCTTTAATGAACCGCAGAAGTGGTACATATCCTGCAGAAGCGATAATGATCCGCTGAAGCGCTACCGCAGGTGCGGTCCCTCGACTGCAGAAGTGGTAACCACTGGTGTGAAATATGAAATTCAAGGGTTTATTTTCAAAAGTTGGAAAATCAAATTGGAGCTCAGGAGAGGGAGATTTTGAGAGGGTTTTGAAGAGGAGATCATTGGGTAACGTTTCTTTAACCCTTTCTAGTTATATTCCATCAATCTTTAGTTAATTTCACCATTTAAATTTTTGGTAGAAATTGGGGGAAAAGTTCTTAGACCTTTAATTGATGATCTGAGAGGTCATTTGGACTCCGATTTCAGTGTTCTTGTTATGTATAGACTTGTGAGAGTACGAGGGTTCTGAAAATATTAATTTCATTCGATTCCGAGACATTGGCCTAAGTGGCGTTTTGGTCATTTTACCTAATTTCGTGCCTTAGCTTTAAATTGAATACTATAATCAGTTGCTTGATATGTTATTTATGATATGTAATTGAATTGAATAGATTTAGGTCATTTGGAGTCGTATACTTGTGGCAAAGGCGTGGTTTGTAGTTGATTTTTGTGTCGGTTCGAGGTAAGTAGCTTGTCTAACTTTGTGTGGGGACCTTTCCCCTTAGGACATGAAATTTGATGAATGCCTCGTACGTGAGGTGACGAGCGCGTACTTGAGCTAATTGTTGAAGAATTTATTTTTACTTGAAGTATTTCAATTGAGTTTTTCTTCCATATATGTTTATCCTAATTGTAAGCCCTTCCTATGTTAGCTTAGAGAAGCATGTTTAGTTGACTTACTTGCCCATTTGCTTAAACTGTCTTGTTTGTACTCCGTGAAGCATGTTAGGCTAGAATTTACTATTACGTGTTCCGAGTTTAGTATTTTTCTTGTTTGTTTGAGCTGATATAGTATGTTTTACATTTAGGACTATGGGACGGCACCCCGGGAGAACCCCTATACGTGATATGTTCTGGACTGAAAGTGCAGGATACCAATAGATCCCTGGCACATGTATATATATAGCTATTGAGGATACCAAGAGATCCCCGAATTGCTATTGAGGATACCAAGTGATCCCTCGGTTATACGGTGAGGATACTAAGAGATCCCCGGTTATCATTCCTGTTGTGAGCAGTATTTCCTTGTATTGTCTTGTTTCTGCTTTCTATTACTGTATTCCTTATTTATCCTGTTTAGATCCTCATTGTAGACTTTATCTATACTATTTTTCTTATCCTATCATTTACATTGTTTTATCTCAGTAGGGCCCTAACCTTCCTCGTCACTACCCAACCGAGGTTAGGCTTGGCAATTATTGAGTACCGTTGAGGTGTACTCATGCCCTTTCTACACATTTTTTTCATGTGCTGATCTAGGTAGCTCTGCCCAGGCATATCATCCTCGAGGCGGAGAGATCTAGTAAAGATTTCGAGGTACATCTGCCGCGTCGCAAACCTGGAGTCTCTTTCTTATTCTAGCTTTAGTAGTTAACTTTTCCTTTTAGTACTGTTCGTTTTAGACATTCTGGAGTTAGAGCTATGTATTTACTTTTCGTTAGCCTGTGTTCCCGTGAGTTTCCATTTTTAGGGTAATAATGTAGATTTCTGCATTATTGAGTTGTATATGCCGAGAGATATTTATATATAGTTGTCTTTTAGTTATTCAGTTTTTAATTAATTATTCCGCAAGCTATGTTGTTTTTCCACATTGTTAGGCTTACCTAGTTATAGGGACTAGGTGCAATCATGACATGTTCACGGAGGGCGCACTGGGTCGTGACAAGTTGGTATCAGAGCTCTAGGTTCATAGGAGTCACGGAACACAGGCCGGTTTATTAGAGTCTCGCTGATCAGTACGGAGACATCTGTACTTATCTACGAGAGGCTGTGTAACTATTAGGAAAAAAATTTCACTTCATTTGATTTCCTTGTTGTGCGACATCTTTACATCACCAATTCAAAACTTCTATCTTCTATTCTCTCTCACATATGGTGAGGACACGTGCTACTCGAGATGATCAGGCACCAGCGCCCTCTACTGCAGCTGTCGGAGGTCGGGGCCAGGATAGAGGTAGAGGATGCGTACGTGGTGCAACCAGAGCACCTGCACGAGCTGCCGATGAGGCACCACCAGCAGATCCAGCCGGAGCCCAAACACCTGGCACGCCTAATACTGCCACAACTACTCCAGCTCTTCAGGAGACTTTGGCTTAGTTCATGAGTATGTACACCACCTTGGCTCAGGCAGGGTTTCTTCCCCTTGCTGCAGCCACATCTCAAGCCGGGGGAGGAGCACAGAGTCCCGCCTTCCGCACTCCTGAGAAGCGAGTGCATGTTGAGTAGGTTCTCGACATTATTCCCGTACCGCCTGTAGTGCCCGTTCAGCCCGAGGACAGGGCAGCGACTTTAGAGGATGAGCAGCTGAGGCTTCAGAGGTTCAAGAAGTGCAAGCCTCCTACATTCAGTGGATTACCATCAGACGATGCTTTGGGATTTCTAGAGGAGTGTCACCGCATTCTTCGCACTATGGGCATAGTAGAGTCCAACGAGGTTTCCTTCACTGCCTTCCAGCTTCAGGGAGTCGCCTATGATTGGTGGCGCACTTATGAGATAGACAGTCCAGCCGAGGCTACCTCACTGACCTGGACCCAGTTCTCAGATATGTTCATGAGAGAGTTTGTCCCTCAGATTCTTAGGGATGCATGGCGCACAAAGTTTGAGCATTTGCGCCAGGGTACTATGACCGCTCTTCGCTATACCAGGTTGGCCAGGCATGTACCGGCCTTGGTTGCTACAGTCGGTGAGAGAGTTTGCAGGTTCATTGAGGGTCTTACCCCACCCATCAGATCTAGAATGGCTCGAGAGTTGGAGATGGACATCCCTTATCAGCAGGTAGTGAGCATTGCTAGGAGGATCAAGGGTATGCTCGCTAGGGAGCAAGTGGAGAGGGAGGCCAAGAGGTCTCGAGAGTCGGGTCACTACTCTGGTGCCCGTAACCCAGTAGTAGGTCGTCATGTTAGGGGTTATGTGGGTCACCCCGTTCATTCAGCTCTTCCAGCAGCCAGAAGTGCTCCAGCTCTGCCTATACCTCAGGAGCCTTACTATGCACCTCCAGTTTCTAGTGCGCCTCCTGCGCGAGGTGCTTCCAGAGGTCAGTCTAGCATATCTGGCCTGTGCCATCACAACCACCGCGCCCTCCCAGAGCTTGTTTTGAGCGTAGTGACACCCGCCATATGGTGAGGACGACCACGACGTGGGAGGAGTGCACCCCCATAGTCTTCTCAGTCACAGTGTGCTCAACAGAGTTCTCAAGCCATGATCACAGCTCCAGCTGCTACCCCATCTGCCCAGCCAGCTAGGGGCGGAGGTCGGGGAGATAGAGGCCGCCCTCGAGATAGGGGTCGGGCCAGATATTATGCTATTCCGACTCGTACCAAGGTTGTTGCCTCCGACTCTGTCATTACAAGTATTATACTAGTTTGTCACAGTGAGGCATCAGTTCTATTCGATCTGGGCTCTACTTACTCTTATGTGTCTTCTTACTTTGCTCTACATTTGGGTGTACCTCGCGATTCTTTGAGTGACCCTGTTTATGTTTCTACTCCTATGGGAGATTCTCTTGTTGTGGACCGCATTTATCGGTCATGTCTGGTTACTATTCGTGGTTTTGAGACCAGAGCGAATTTATTGTTACTCGGTATGGTTGACTTTGATATTATGTTGGGCATGGGCTGGTTGTCGTCCCATTTTGCTATTCTTGATTGTCACACCAAGATCGTGATGCTAGCTATGCCAAGTATTCAGCGTGTTGAGTGGAGTGGTACTTTAGATCACACTCCCAGTAGAGTTATCTCATTCATTAAAGCTTAGCACATGGTTGAGAAGGGGTGTGCCATGTATTTAGCTTATGTGAGAGATGTCAGTGTTGATACCCCTTCTGTTGATTCAGTCCCTGTGGTACGAGATTATCCTGATGTGTTTCCAGCTGATCTTCCGGGCATGCCAACCGATAGAGACATTGATTTTGGCATCGATCTTTGTTGGGCACTCAACCCATTTCCATCCCTCCGCACCGTATGGCTCCTCCTGAGTTGAAGGAGTTGAAGGATCAGTTGCAATAATTGATTGATAAGGGTTTTATTCGCCCCAGTGTTTTACCGTGAGGTGCTACTGTCTTGTTTGTGAAGAAAAAAAATGGTTCCATGTGTATGTGTACTGATTTTCGCGAGTTGAACACGGTTATTGACCGTTATCCTTTGCCTCATATTGAGGATATGTTTGACCAACTTCAGGGCGCACATGTGTTTTCTAAGATTGACTTGCGCTCAGGTTACCCTCAGTTGAAGATTCGGGAGCCAGATATCCCGAAGACTGCCTTTAGGACTCGATATGGCCATTATGAGTTCCTTGTTTTGTCATTTGGGCTGACCAATGCCCTAGCAGCTTTCATGCATTTGATGCACAGTGTGTTTAGGCTATATCTCGACTCGTTCGTCATTGCTGTCATAGATGATATTCTTGTATACTCCCGGAGTTGGGAAGATCATGAGCAGCACCTGAGGATAACGCTTCAGTCCTTGAGAGAGAAGAAGTTATATGCAAAGTTCTTGAAATGTGAGTTTTGGCTGAGTTCTGTGGCATTCTTAGGCCATATGGTATTGAGTGACGGCATTCAGGTGGATCCGAGGAAGATAGAGGTCGTGCAGAGTTGGCCTAGGCCCTCCTCAGCTACAGAGATTCGCAGTTTCCTTGGCTTGAGGGGCTACTACCGTCGTTTTGTAGAGGGATTTTCATCGATTGTGGCCCCTATGACTAGATTGACCTAGAAGGGTGCCCCATTTCAGTGGATAGAGGAGTATGAGACGAGCATTCGAAAGCTCAAGACAGCTTTGACTACAGCCCCAATTTTGATGTTTCCTATCGGTTCGGGGTCTTATACTGTCTATTGTGATGTCTCGAGAATTGAACTCGGACCGGTGTTGATGCAGGACGGTAGGGTAATTGCCTACGCATCCAGACAGTTGAAGATATATGAGAAGAATTACCCTGTCCACGACCTTGAGCTAGCTGCTATTGTTCATGCCTTGAAGATATGGCGTCATTAGTTGTACGGTGTTCCTTGTGAGATCTATACTGACCATTGGAGTTTGCAGCACTTGTTCAAGTAAAAGGATCTAAATATGCATCAGAGGAGGTGGTTAGAGTTGTTGAAGGATTATGATATTACTATTCTGTATCACCCGGGCAAGGCCAATGTGGTGGCGGATTCCTTGAGTCGCAGGGCAGAGAGTTTGGGGAGTTTGGCATATTTACCAGCCTCAGAGAGGCCTATGGCAATGGATGTTCAGGCCTTATCCAGCGAGTTTATGAGATTAAATCTTTCCGAGCCCAGTCGTGTTCTAGCTTGTGTGGTTTCCCAGCCTTCCTTATTTGATCGTATTAGGGAGCGGCAGTATGATGACCCTCATTTGCTTGTCCTTAAGGACAAGGTTTAGTGTGGTGATGCGAGAGATGTGACCATCGGAGATGATGGGGTATTAAGGAAGCAGGGCCGAATTTGTGTGCCCAATGTTGATGAGCTTCGAGATTTGATTTTAGCAGAGGCTCATAGTTCATGGTATTCCATCCATCCAGGTGCCGTGAAGATGTATCAGGACTTGAGGCAGCACTATTGGTGGAGGCGGATGAAGAAAGATATAGTTGGTTATGTGTCTAGATGCCTCAACTGCCAGCAGGTGAAGATGAGCACTAGCGACCGGGTGGGTTGCTTCAGCAGATAGAGATTCCGGAGTGGAAATGGGAGCGCATCACCATGGACTTTGTATCTAGACTCCAATGGACCTTGAAGAAGTTTGATGTCATATTATTGTGGATTGGCTGACCAAGTCCGCTCACTTTATTCCTGTGTGTACTACTTATTCATCGGAGCTGTTGGCGGAGATTTATATCCGGGAGATCGTCTGTCTGCATGGTATTCAAGTTTCTATTATTTCAGACAGAGGTACTTAATGTACATTGTGGTTCTGGAGACCCGTGCAGTAGGAGCTAGGTACTCGGGTGGAGTTGAACATAACATTTCACCCCAAGACGGACGGACAATCCAAGCGCACCATTCAGATTCTTGAGGATATGCTCCGTGCGTTTGTGATTGAGTTTGGAGGGTCTTGGGATCAATTCTTGCCATTGGTGGAGTTTGCTTACAACAAGAGTTATCAGTCCAGCATTCAGATGGCGCCGTGTGAGTCTTTATATGGTAGGAGGTATAGATCTCTGATGGGCTGGTTTGAGCTAGGTGAGGCCAGGCTATTGGGCAAAGAGTTGGTTCAGGATGCATTGGAGAAGGTTAAGGTGATACAGGATAGGCTCCGTACAACCCAATCCAGACAGAAGAGCTACGCGGATATGAAGGTTTGGGAAGAAAGGGAAGTTAAGTCCGAGGTTTATTGGCCGTTTTGAGATTTTGAGGCGAGTTGGGGAGGTTGCTTATGAGCTTGCCTTGCCTCCCAGTTTGGCCGGGGTTCATCCAATATTTCATGTTTCGATGCTCCGGAGATATCACGGTGACCTGTCGCACGTGTTGGATTTCAGTTAACTCTAATTGGACAATGACCTATCCTACGTTGAGGAGCCAGTGGCTATATTGGACCGGTAAATCAGAAAGTTGAGGTCGAAGAACATTGCTTTAGTAAAGGTTCAGTGGCGAGGTCAGCAGGCTGAGAAGGCGATTTGGGAGACCGAGCGGGATATGCGCAGCCAGTACCCCCATATTTTCACTACTTTAGGTATGTCTTTATGTTCGTTTGAGGGCGAACGAATGTTTAAGTGTATGAGGATGTGACGACCCAACCAGTCGTCTTAAGAATTAACGCCCCGATCCACTATTAACTGCTTTCCCCAAGTTTACTTATGCTAATTTGAATTTTCGGGATGTTCGGTTTGAGTTTCAGAGTGTTTTGGGACACTTAGTCCCTAAATGAGAGCTTAAGTGTTGGAAAGTGTCTGTAGTCAAAACGGTGTGAAGACGGCCTCGGAATGGAAATCTGATGGTTCTGTTATCTTCGTTAGGTGATTGGGGTTGCGAGCGTATTCAGAATGTATTTTGGAGGTCCGTAGCTGATTTAGGTTTGAAATGCGAAAGTTTGAGCTTTTTGAAGTTTCCGGTCCGACAGTGAGATTTTGATCCCAGGGTCGATATGGAATTCCGGAAGTTGCAGTAGCTCCGTCATGTCATTTGGGATGTGTGTGTAAAATTTCAGGTCATTCGGACGAGGTTTGGTTAGGTTTTTGATCGAAAGCGTGTTATGATAAAATTTGAAGTTCTCAGGCTCAAATCCTTGATTTATTCGAGTTTACGACGTTGTTTTAGGTGGTTTAAGGGTTGGTACAAGTTTGAATAGGATGTTAGGTGTTGTTGGTGCCTTTGGTTGAGGTCCCCGGGGCCTCGGGATGATTTCGGATGGTTGGCAGAAAGATTTTGGAAATAGGGAGATATCATATTTTTGCATCTGCGGCTTAGGAAATGCAGATGCGGTACCGCAGATGCGACGTGGAGAACCGCAGAAACGGATTTGGTCAAGGTAGTCAGTTTCCGCAAATGAGGTGGGAATTCCCCAGAAGCGGGTCCGCATCTACGAGATCAGGACCGCAAAAGCGGAGATTTGGCTCTTTAATGAAACCACATAAGTGGCATATATCCTGCAGAAGCGAAAATGCAGAAGCGGTAATGGTCCGCAGAAGCGTGACCGCAGGTGCGGTCCCTTGACCGCAGAAGTGGTAAACACTAGTGTGAAGTATGAAATTCGAGGGTTTAGTTTCAAAAGTTGAAAAATCAAATTGGAACTCGGAAAAGGGCGATTTTGAGAGCTTTTTGAAGAGGATATCATTGGGTAACGTTTCTTTAACCCTTTCTAGTTATATTCCATCAATCTTTAGTTAATTTTACCATTTAATTTCTAAATTTTAGTAGAAATTGGGGGAAACTTTCTTAGACCTTTAATTGAGGATTTGAGAGGCCATTCGAACTCCGATTTCTCTGTTCTTGTTATATATAGACTCGTTAGAGTACGAGGGTTCTAAAAATTTTCATTTCATCTGATTCCGAGATGATGGCCTGAGGGGCGTTTTGGTTATTTTACCTAATTTTGTGCCTGTCACACCTCTTTTTTACGGGCTTACACCCCATGAAGGGTATAATAAAAAGAGTTTTTCCAATTAAAGGACGG
>MU758856.1:2432-14803 GCA_026770625.1 Nicotiana glauca | reverse complement strand
TGCCTTATATTTGTCAACAGAACCGTCTGCTTTCATCTTCCTTTTGAAAATCCATTTATAACCTAAAGGTTTATTTCCAGGAGGAAGATCAACTAACTCTCATGTATGGTTGTCCAAAATGGATTGAATCTCACTATTGACAACTTCTTTCCAATATGGTGCTTCAGAAGAAGACATAGCTTCCTTAAATGTTTGAGGCTCATTTTCTAGTAGAAAAGTTAAGAAATTTGGACCAAATGATGTAGACTTCCTTTGACGTTTGCTACGTCTTGGATTCTCCTCATTATGCATATCATCATTTGTTTCTTCACGTGGACGTTTATTCCTTGGAACATATGTCTCACCTTCATTTTTATATGGAAATATATGCTAAAAAAATTCAGCATTATTTGATTCCATTACTGTATTCACTTGAATTTCTGGATTTTTTGATTTGTGAACCAGAAAACGATATGCTTTACTATTTGTTGCATATCCTATAAATACACAATCCACAGTTTATGTCCCATTTTAACTCTTTTGGGTTTAGGAACTTGAACCTTTTCCAAGCACTCCCACACTTTGAAATATTTCAAGTTAGGACTTCTTTCTTTCCATTTCTCATATGGTATGGATTGTGTTTTGCTATGGGAAATTCGATTAAGAATTCTGTTTGCTGTTAGAACGGCTCCCCCCCCCCTCCCCCACAAGTTTTGTAGTAACCCAGAAGTTATCAATAAAACATTCATCATCTCCTTAAGAGTTCTATTCTTTCTTTCTGCAATCTCGTTAGATTGTGGTGAGTAAGGGCCAGTTGTTTGGTGAATAATACCATACTCCAAACATATTTCTTCAAATGGTGATTCATACTCACCTTCCTATCACTTTTTATCATTTTTATATTACTATTTAATTGAGTCTAAACTTTATTTTAATATTGCTTAAATGCATCTATTGCCTCATCCTTACTATTTAACAAGTATAAATAACAATATCTTGTACTATCGTCAATAAAAGTTATGAAATACTTTTTCCCACCGCGAGATGGTATTGACTTCATATCCTTCCCACCGCGAGATGATATTGACTTCATATCACAAATATCAATGTGAATTAAGTCCAAAGGATTTGAATTTCTTTCAACCGACTTAAAAAGATGCTTAGCATACTTAGATTCCATACATTTTTGACACTTTGTATTTTCACAATTAAACTTAGGCAATAGTTCCAAATTGATCATTTTTCGCAATGTCTTGAAGTTAGCATGACCTAAAATAGAATGCCATAAAGGATTAGACTCAAGCAAATAAGAAGAAGATTCAACTTTATTCATATCAATAGCTATTACATTTAGTTTGAAAAGGCCCTCATTTAGGTAGCCTTTTCCTACATACAATTCATTCTTAGTTATTACAATCTTGTCTGAAACAAAAACGCACTTAAACCCATTTTAACGAGAAGTGCAACACTAACTAAGTTCTTCCTAATATCTGGAACATGAAGCACATTACTTAAAGTAACTACTTTGCTAGATGTCATCTTCAGGCAAATCTTCACATAGCCTTCAATCTTCGCAGATGCGGAGTTGCCTATGAAGATGGTCTCGTTTGGACCTACAGAATCATAAGAAGTAAATAACCCTTTGTTAGCACAAACATGTCGTGTAGCTCCTGAATCAATCCACCATTCCTTGGAGTTTCCTACCAAGTTACATCTAGAGAACATAGCACACAAATTTTCTATATCATTGTTCTTTTCAACAATGTTTGCTTGTTGGGTTCTCTTATCCTTCTTAGGATCACGACATTCTGCAATTTTGTGCCCATATTACCCACAATTGTGGCAGTTGTCTTTGAACTTCTTCTTATTCGGATTCTGCTTTGGCCCAGACGGCTTCTTCCTTTTCTTGCTATTAGTTTGTGCCTCTTCAACAATGTTTGCACCAGCAATGGAAGAACTTGCACGAGACTTCTTTTATGCTGCTTTGTTATCTTCTTCTATCCTTATGCGTACCACAAGATCTTCAAGCACTACTACAAAAAAATCTTTAGTGGGAATTATTTAGTGAAAATAAGACAGTTGTCGTTAATTTATTCATGGAAGCCAAATATTATTGGCTAAAGAACATTGGCTACTAATTAGTATCTTTTAACGTCTATTACATAGAAAAGCCGCCAATATAATTGATTTTTCCTTTCATGTTCCCTCTAATTTCTCCTTTTCCCTCTAAATTTCCTCGCGCCTAAATTTGATTATTGTATTTACCCTAAAGACTGCAAAAAGAGAACAACTTTCTCTTAAAGAAAGAAAACTTCTATCAGAGAATACCCTCTCGATTCTTCAATCCTCTGCAACCAAAATTGATGGCCACTTTCACAATCACCAGTAAGTTTTCCTTTTCATATATTTCCATCTCATCTTTAGGTTATTGGTTGGATGGGAATAGGGATTAATGAAAAATTATACTTAAATTGAAGCATTATCATATGATAATTGGTTGGGTCTAAATACTACAATTTTAAAGATTCTCAACCTAGTATCTGGCAATTTTAACACTACGGATGGCATTCATTGGGGCTGCACTCTTTTTGCAAGATTGAAGTATATACAAGTAAAGTTGTTTATTGTAATGATATTGGGGAAAAAAATAGTATTAAGTTGATATTGGGGGATGACATTCGTTGGGGCTACACTCTTTTGGAAAAGTAGTATTACTTGTAATGATAAAAATTTCCTCTTTTACTTTTCTCTATTTTTTTCTACTGTACTGGGGCATTAGGAAAAGGGAAAAGGAGATAATGAGAACTGAACCTACATATATCACGCAGGAGAATTGAACCAGCTTTAGAATTGAGTGAAATATTGTAACAAGATCTTTACTTTTTGGGGGTTTTCTTCTTATTTAGATTAAGTCTTGGAAATATACTAGAACTATAGTGTTAAAGTATGTGCTGAATAGATCCTCGCATACACAGTTCACTCAATTTGAGAACAAAGGTTTTGAATGTTTATATGGAATCACTAGATGAACACATGTCTATGTGCCAACTCTATTTAAATTTTCTTGTTTAATTTGCAA
The DNA here is from genome assembly GCA_026770625.1 of Nicotiana glauca. Lineage (NCBI taxonomy): Eukaryota > Viridiplantae > Streptophyta > Magnoliopsida > Solanales > Solanaceae > Nicotiana > Nicotiana glauca. Next base: position 11,745 of record MU758856.1, on the reverse strand, counting down.
CATTCATTCTTCTAATTGAGTTATACTCTCATAACCTTATTTGGTATTCCTTCTTCTCTGGTTCAAAAATAATGTTGATATAATTTTATTTTTGAGAAGTGGGATGGGGTAATTTTTGATTGATATTTCTTTATTTTTTGTCTATAGATTTATGCATCAAGAACATGATTTATGTGGGAAATTTGTTAGCATAATTTTGTCTTTTGAGAAGACGATTTATTTAGTGTTTGGTTAGGTAAGTAATTTGCTCTGTAGATTATTTAATTAACTGTTAAGAAGATTGATGACATAAATTTAGCTTTATTAGATGGGTATTAGTTTTGTACCTCAAGTATTCAAGCACAGAGGAAATTAAGTAGAAGAAGATATGTCTAATATTTGACTCCTCATTACATATATTTTCTTTTAAAATTGATATTTCTGCTAAATAAACATGCACATGTAAATGTAGTTGTTAAGCAAAAATACTAAAATACAAGATAGAAAAGACCAAAATACTGTAAATGAATCAGCTTTTTCCAGATTATATTCCTTTTATTTTCCTATTTGTTGGTTCTTACATTAAGTTCTAATGAATCACGACAACTAGCTTCAACAACCAGGTATACTAGAGGTTAATTAAAATTATGAAACACTAGTAATATAATAATATGAAGATTTTTGTGTTGCCTATGTATTAGCTTAAAGAGAAAACTATCTTGATTGGTGTTCAAGTTTTGTTTCATTGAATCAAAAGTTTGTTTACGTATTGAGTTAAATAATTATCTTTTCACATTTATTGTGAAATCATCTGAATAACTATTGTGATTGCAGAAGAGACAATACTTTCTTGAATTGTGATGGATAATTCTAGAAATAGAAGTTGGATGTCTTGTTGGGGTACTCAAGAATATTTGGATGGAGTTGAGACTTTTCTAAATTATGCATTTCGTGAAAAAGATAATGAAAACACAATTCCTTGCCCATGTACAAAATACGCGCTACACTATGATGTAAATCGGGCAACAGCATGTGATCATCTTATGTGTCATGGTATTATACAGTCATATGATATATGGTTTTGTCATGGAGAGTCTCTGAATGGGTCAACTAGTACTCAAGTAGCTAATTGTAGACAATTTATTTTAAGGGGCGATGATATGAGAGGAATGATAGAGGATACTTTTGGAGGATTAACACAGTTCATGGATGGTGACACTAGTGAAAGAGGCGAGATGGATCCAAAGTTAGAAGAAAATATAGATCATCCATCTAGAAATCAACACCATCCAGAGGTGAATAAGTTTGAACGTCTCATGAAAGATTCAAATGAAGAACTATATCCTGGATGCAAGAAGTTTAATAAACTGTCCTTTTTGCTACATCTCTATCGTATAAAATTATTGTTCAATTGGTCAAATGAATCTTTTAATGCTTTACTTGGACTATTGAAGGATGCACTACCGGAGGGGGGAAAATTACCTCCTTCTTTCTATGAGACCAAAAAAATAGTCCAAGGTTTGGGCTTAAAATATGAAAAGATCCATGCTTGTCCTAATGACTGTATGCTTTTTAGGAAGGAATTTGCTGGTAAGGAAGTTAGTGAATGCTTAATTTGTGGGGCTTCTAGATGGAAAAATAATGGCAAAAAAATTCCAGCCAAGATCCTAAGGTATTTTCCTCTAAAACCAAGGTTGCAAAGGTTATTCATGTCTTCCGAAACTTCCAAACTAATGTGATGGCATCATGAAGAACGCAACAAAGATGATGCTCTACGGCATCCTGTAGATTCTGAAGCTTGGAAAAATTTTGATAGTAAGTATGTAGAATTTGCTAGTGATCCACGTAATGTTCGCCTAGGATTAGCTTCTGATGGGTTTAATCCATTTGGCACAATGCGAACCGTTCATAGTACATGGCCAGTAATTATAATGCCATATAATCTTCCACCATGGATGTGCATGAAGCAAGAGTTCTTCATTTTATCCTTAATTATTCCTGGACCTTTTTTGGTCTGGTAATAACATTGATGTGTTTCTTGAACCTTTAATAGAAGAGTTAAACGAATTATGGGATGGGGTAGAAACATATGATGCATTTTCTAAGGAGACATTTCAAATGCGAGTAGCTCTTATGTGGACTATAAATGATTTTCCTGCATATGGTAATTTATCTGGATGGTGCACTTATGGTCAATATGCATGCCCTTCTTGCAACATAAACACTCATTCTTAAAGGCTCAAACATGGCAAAAAGTTTTGTTTCATGGGCCATCGACGTTTCTTGAAGGCAGGGCACAAATATCGAAATGATGCAAAATTATTTGATGGGACTAAAGAGCCAAGACCTGCACCTTGTCATCTATCTGGGTCAGTAGTACTAAATTAAGTTAAAGACATAAAGTTTACTCTCGGTCAGTCGAGTAAAGAGGTAAGTGGGGTGATGAAAAACACATGAAAAAAGAGGAGTATCTTCTTTAGACTACCTTATTGGAAGGATAACTTGGTGCGTCATAATCTTGATGTGATGCACATAGAAAAGAATGTGTGTGATAACTTGATTTATACATTGTTGGATCTTGGCAAAAAGTCTAAAGATAACTTAGAATCTCGATTGGACTTGAAGGAGATGAAAATAAGACCAAGCTTATAGCCTCAGTGTCGAGCAAACGGGAGAACATATCTTCCTGCTACCTATTTCACAATGTGTTCAGCAGAAAAGGAGTTATTTTTGAGGTACTACAAAATGCCAAGTTCCCACATGGATATGCATATAACATCTCACTTTGCATTCGTAAATGAAAACTATCAGGGCTAAAAACTCATGATTGTCATGTTATAATGCAAGAACTTCTTCCTCTTGCATTGCGGAGATCGGTAGACAAAAAAGTGAGTTCCATTTTAATTGAGTGATGCACATACTTCCGAGTTCTTTGTAACAAAGCCCTTAAAATAGAAGAGTTAAAGTTACTTGAAGAAAAAATCCCTTTAACATTATGCAATATGGAGAAACTCTTTTTGCCATCATTCTTTACTATTATGGTACACCTAGTGATTCACTTGGCAACTGAGGCAAGACTTGCGGGGCCAGTACATAATCGTTGGATGTACCCAATTGAGAGGTAAAAGAATAATATTGAATTTTTATTGCATATCTTAAGTTGTTAACTATAAAATATTAGATTAATAGCATTACTTCATGTCATAGGTATTTGTGTACTATGAAGTCATATGTTCGTAATCGTTCTTTCCCAGAAGTTTCAATAGCAGAAGCATACATTGCAAATGAGTGTTTACAATTTTGCTCACGATATTTGGAGGGAGGAGATTCAAGGTCTTATTGGTCAAGAAAAAATGATGTTATTGCGCCTGAGACGAATAGAGAAGGATGTCTTTTTCCTACTATTGGAGAGTCGTATGGCATAGTAGATGTATTTGAGTTAGATGAAAAAATATTGCTGCAAGCACATCGACATGTTCTTTTCAATTCTGAATCAGAGGTGGTTGAAAATTATAAAAAGTGAGTAATATATCTATTTCATGAATAAATGTACATTACTTTATTTCATAACAATATTAATATATGTAATTTATATGAACAGTGAACATATTGCTAAAATCAAGAGATTACATCGTAAGCGTCGACTTACACAACATCAACTTGATCGCTTGCATTTTGATACATTTCATGAGTGGCTTAGGGAGAAAGTGAGTAGTAATATTAAGTGATTTGTCACTCTAAACTATTTCCTTTGTACTTATTGAGACATTTATATTCGTATATTTCTATTTGGTTAGGTAAAGGAGTTGGATATTACATCTAACATCTTAAAGGATGTTAAAGTCCTTGCACAAGGGCCAAGTTACATTGCAAGAAGATTCAAGGCATTCGATGTAAATAATGGGTATCGATTCCGAACAAAACTATGTGAAGAGTTCATGGAGACACAAAATAGTGGCGTTATGGTTGTTTTAAAGACGGAAAGTTATGCAAGTACAAGCGATAATGCTCCAAAATCTGCAAATATCACTTATTATGGAAGATTGAATGATATTGTGGAGTTAAACTACTTTGAAGAATTTAAAGTTGTCTTATTTAAGTGCGAGTGGGTTGATGTAACCAAAGGTAGAGGAGTTAAAGAAGATGACTTAGGTTTCACACTAGTGAACTTCTCACGCCTAATGCACTCTGGCGATCGAGAAAGAGATGAGTCATTTATTTTTGCAGAGCAAGCTCAGCAAGTAATATACGTGCAAGATCCTAAAGATCATGAATGGTGTGTCCCTAGGCTAGTTAAGCCTCGAGACATTTTTGATATGGGAGAGGAAGATATTATGCTTTTTGACTCATCAATGCAAAGTGATGTTGCTAACTTGGCTCTCTTAAAAAATATTTGTGATTCAGAACATGAGTATTTTGATTGGGTAAGACGTGATGTTGACGGGATAGTGATTGATATGAGCCGACATTCTCAAACTTCTACACTTGAAAATGAAGCTAATGTTGATGGAGGAAATGACATTGAAAATGAAAGCGATTTTGAATAAGATAACTGGTAGTTATAAAATATTTATTTTTTGCAAGTGTTATTAAATTATTTTTAGAGATCTAGTATGTTTTTTTATTTAGAATATTGAACCATTTGTTAGAAGCTAGAACAAATAATTTCTTGGACTTGTTATATTCTGCTCTTGGTCTTGGGTTGTCTGAAATCAAGTCCAACTTTTTGTACTCCATTTTTGGTACCTTGTGGGGTGCTTATTTTATTAGTAAGACTTAAAAAATATCTATACGGCAAAATATAAGACCAAAGATGCTTTGCTAAGAAATAAACTAAGTCGTATACCACGGGATCAATGGATCGCTCTAGTCTCTTATTGGTTTTCTGATAAAGCTAAGGTATCAATTTTATACTCTTAGAATCACACACTTATTTTTTATACTGTTCTGATTGTTTTCGTTAGTTTTTATGTATAAATTATAAGATATATCTTTTATGTTGTAATAACAGAAGCGTACACAAGCAAATAGAAATAATAGAGCAAATCAAAAGATGCCTCACACGGGAGGGTCCAAAAGTATTGCCGCCTTGATGGATGAGAAAGTATTCTTGTGTATATTATGAAATCTAATCTAAACTCTCTTTGTTGCACGTATTTGGCATCGTTTTATTGTATTAGGCTGAAAACGGGATAGAGCCTACACGAGCACAAGTTTTTATATTAACTTATAAACAATGTAAGGATGGTAGACCACTGGATCCAGAGTCTGCGAGGACAGTTGTAAGATTTCTTCTTTTGCATTTTCTGAATTTTGTTTGTCTTTCCGGAATTGCGATTATGAGAACTTTATTTGGCTTTTCTAATACCAAATAAAGTGCCAGCAACTATTTTACTTTATCAAAAAAAATGAAAGTGCTGCCAACTATTTTACTTGTTACGTTCTTGACCATCAACAGAAAGATGGCTCTCAAATGTAAGATGAACTTAGTGTTAAAGAACCTTCGAGGTTGAATACGTTGTTATTATTTGTTATTTTATTTTCATTGTTCTTTAAGTTGAGGGTCTGTCGGAAGTAGTCTGTCTATCTTTACAATGTAGGGGTAAGGTCTGCATATACATTATTCTCTCCAAACTTCACTTGTAAGATTACATTGAGTTTGTTGTTGTTATTGTAATAAACGTAGGCATGCTAACATTTCGAGCTTCATAAAAGAGTTTCTTAATGCTGTAGATTTCACTACTGTAAAGTATATACCATGGCTAAATCTAGCTTCTTTTTACAAGTAAAGTTTGAGAAATGGATGGTTAAGAGCATTACCAGTAAAGTCTATAATAAGACGGCGATCAGGGAATTTGCATGTGGGTCTATGTGAATTGCATATTGGACTCCGTGTATAATTTTTATATTATTAACTTATGTTTGGTTCCAACGACATATGATCAGGATATGTTGAATGAAAGATTGAGCAACAATGAGAGATCAAATGACCAGTCTCCTCGTGGTGTTGCGTGGGAAGGGGATGTGTATTCCCAAGTATTGGAAAACGATAAAAGTGGGTATATCCGTAGTTTAGGACTTGGTCCAATTCCTTCTCTATTGTGGGGAAGTAAGTCTTCCTTAGAAAGTATTGTTGCAGAGAATTCATCTAATGGGGTTATAAGAAATTTAGAAAAAGAGATAACAGAGTTAAAGGAGTTAAATGGGAAACAAAATGAAGAAATGTGTTTGATGAAACAAGAGGTATCATGGATGAGACAAGTCATGTACAAAATTGCTCCTAATGAGTTATTTATGCTCATAATGTCAATGGAATACCAACTGAACAGGTAACTCAATTTTAATAGTTTGAGAATTTTTTTCCCTGAAATTTTAATCTTATAAAAGAATGTTATCTAACTTATTAATATTTCTCAGGTCCCTGATGCTAACAGTGGTCATCAACCAGTACCACAAGCACGTCGGATGTCTACTGCTGCAGAAAATGCTCCATCTTCTCCTGGTACTACTCTTGTATTATAATAAGTTAACATAGCACTACTGGAAGTTGTATTTTCTTTATGAGATGCTTAGTTGCTATTGTTGTGCTAGCATTTTCTAATTGCTTCTAGTGATAGATTGTTTTACATAATTAAACTTGTGCTTACCTGATCCATCTATAGACTAACTTGAACTTATGAAGATTAGTGATCTTTGTTATGTTTTCATTTCTTTGGTACCTTAGTTGATCACGATATATGAGTAAAAGGTTGAGCTATAATCTTGGATGTTGTTGTAGCTTTTAATTAATATTATTTTGGAGAACTATGTGACGATCTCTTTCCTTTGTGTGAAATAGTGGAATAGAACTTTTGTAGGTCAAGTTTTTGAGTATTTTTAAATGCTTACAAACTTTTTACATACAATTTCATCTTTTAACATTCACTTATTTTATTATTTCAGGTCATATAGTATGATGCTAAAAAATAACATGAGAAGATTGCAATATGATGAAGGATTATGCATCTACTATTTTGTTATTATGTGGACAGTAACTATTTTGTTCAAAGGATAAAATTTTAGTCTCCTTTTTTGTCGCTACTACATTAGATTATGGATCAGGACTTGCTTTTGTTAATCTATATTTAGTGAGATATATTATATTTTTATGAATTAAAAGTAGTGTATTTATTAGCATTTACCAATTTGAAGATAGCTTATTGGAACTAATTTGTACCTTTGATATTGCATTAAATGGTTGTTGTTTATAGCCAATTTAACTAGAATTATCGTCAATGAAACTAGATGTTTAAAGCGCAAACTAGGTATGGATTTAACCGCTATTCTTATTGAAGCTAAAATATAGCAGTTAAATTTTATGACTTTCTGTGGCAATTTGATTAACTTTACCGGCAATAAAAACAGAGGCCAGCAATGCAAATTGAGTCATTTTTAGATGGTTTTGGCCGCTATTAAAATTGTCGCTAAGCTATTGTCATTAAATCCTATGATTTTTAGCGACAATTAAATTTGATTTACTGGCAATAACAATGGATGCCAAAAGGGCTAGCTAAGTTATTTTTTGGAAGGATTTACCAGCCATAATAATTGTTGCTAAGCAATCGCCATTACAACATCTATATTTTACCGGCAATAAATGATACCTTTACCGGCAAATCCTGAAATGGCTGCTAAAGGCTTTGCCGACGCCATGTACAGCGGCCAAATATCAATAGTCGGTAAATCCTTTAACGGCTATTTCTATTGCCTCTAAAGCCTTTTTTCATTGCCGCTAAAAACCTTTTTTGTTGTAGTGAAGTGTCATTTCTTTGCGTTTGTGCTTTAGTTGATTTTTGAAGTCCTTCCACAATTGAGGCAATTTTTCAATAAATGCTGCCACTTGAAAAGCTTCATTTATCTCCAAACCCTCTGCAAGCATATCATGAACCAACACTTGCAACTCCTGAACTTGAGAGATAACAGACTTGTTGTCCACCATTTTAAACTCTAGAAACTTGGCGGCAACAAACTTCTTAAAACCAGCATCTTTAGTTTGATACTTCTTCTCAAGAGCGTACCACAACTCTTTTGAAGTTTTACAAATATTAAAGACATTGTACAAACTATCTTCTAAACCATTTAGAACATAATTTCTACAAAGGAAATCGGAATGTTTCCAAGCCTCAGTTACCAGAAATTTCTCGTTGTCAGGAGTGCCTTCAGCCACAACAGGTTCGTCTTCATTGATAAACCTTTGCAGACTGAGGGTTGTTAGATAGAAGAACATTTTCTGCTGCCAACGTTTAAAATCGAACCCCGTAAATTTACCGGGTTTTTCAGCCTTTGCAATTGTTGGAGCAGGGGCAACGTTTGGTGCAGCAGCCTGAGTAGAACCGATTTGTTATGTCCTAGTATTGTCAGAAGCATCACTTGTTCCATTCGTCATTTTTTTTCCTGGAAAAAACAACACAAACCAAAGTTAGCAATCTGGTGAAGTTTTTAATCTTCAAACCGACTACTACAAAACAATTTTTTTTTTAAACAACACAATTTTAGCAATCTGGTGAAGTTTTTAATCTTCGAAAGATGTTTAAACAGAAAAATAGATGAAGCAAAATATTAAATCCGATCCCACAAATTTCTTGTGTCTCCTTAAGGAATTATAACCCTTCCACAGTTGCCAAGAATTATAGGTTACTTCCTCCCAGGATAGAACGGAAAAATATTTCTATGATAGTGGTAATACAAATCACAGAATTCCAACGAACTCAAAGATACGCTGCAAATCACAAGACTTACTGTTTTGTTTTGATGAAAACGATGCAGTAATTTAGTTAGGAAGAGGGAGAGTTTTTTAGAGAGATATCTGTAAAAAACTGAGTGTTCAAACAAGGCAAAGCCTCTGGAATTTATAGATTGATTTGAAAAGGTGTCTGTTCAGAAAAAACGCTGCCTGTCGCGGTCCTACCGCGGTTATGCCAGGACCGCGGTCAGAGCAACCTGCAAATCCTGCAGATTGAATCTTCAGACCTTTAGAGTGACCTTCAGACACAGTGTTCTGGCGCGGTACAAGAGCTAATTGACAGATATTTAATTAATTATTAATTAATTAATTAAATAAATGTTGTCCAAAAAATAATCTTATCGATCATTTTCCGAAGTCGAAGTCGAGGTCGAGGTCGAGGTCGAGGTCGAGCCGAGCGACGACGACGACGCGAGGGGTTTCCCTTTTTCTCAACCTTTTGAGAGATAGAGAATGAGTTTCTCAATATAAACTCATATTGGATGGTTTCCCTATCCAATGTGGGACAATCCACTTTTCAAGACTTTAATGAATTTGAATTTTTTATTTCCC